>CAJHQQ010001501.1:0-94296 GCA_905132885.1 Moricandia moricandioides
ATTATCGTTTAAAAAGTAATGTGTGAAAAAGATACCGTTACGTAATGCGAGGTTTCGTGGCAGATTCACGTGGGAAATCTGGAGACAATGTAATGTAACTATATGTGTTTATGAACAATATTTTTTTTCTCAGTAGCTTCAAATACTTTTAATGATTTCACTAATTTACTTGAAAGACTTTTTCCTTCTTGTAGCGATATAGTTAAGTTAACTAGAAACAAACATCAGATCTCATATCACTTTTTGCATAGTAGCACTACTTTGGAATTGAATAGCAAAACCTTCCCGAAATCGATCACTTTTTATAATTTGTTTTTTGTTGCGATTTTTTAGAAGAATCATGTATCAAGATTACATGCTCTTTATTTTGGCATGCTACAAGTATGTTCTCACGAGTGACCAACACTAATCTAAATTTATTGTTAAATTATTGGATTTTATCTCTAATAATACTAATAATAATAATGATAATAATAATAATAATAATTAGAAGAAGAAGCAGAAATACCAGATCTAAACTTTTTTCGTCACAAAAATAGTTTTAAGGAGAAAAATAACCAAAATATATTTTATTAAGTATACATATACATTTATTAACCTTGGGTTAACTAATTTAGATTAATGTTTAAAATTACGGGGTGTAGTTCTGGAGTGAAAACTCTCTAAAATTTTCTAAAATAAAAATAGTTTTTTAAAATTTTCTAAAATAAAAATATTTTTTTAAAATTTTAAAAATAAAAAATCGATTTCGGTTATTTTTTAAGGTCTGTTTTGTGATAATTTTTTTTAAAATTTTTGATAGATTCCCCTAATAATAATAATATTAATATAATAATAATAGATAATGATAATAATAATAAGAGAAATTGCCAACACTAACACTTTCTTAGTACACTTTTTTATTTTTACTTTAATCACATTTACCTTTGGTTTTAAAAATAAATAAATAGATACTTATAGCCCTAGGGTTACTAATCTAGACTTAGTGTTTATATTGAGAGTAGGGTTTTAGAGGGTATGGTTTAGAATTTTAGTAAAAATATAAATAAATACTTAAAATTAAAATATTTTTTTAAAGAGTAGTTTCAAAAATATTTTTTGAATTTTAAAAAGAAAAGGTGAAAAATTCGAAAAAAGTTCAAAAAAGAATTATACCAATTTTTGAATTTGAAAAGGTACAATTCGAAAACTTTAAAAATACTCTCTCTGTTTCAAACTGATGTATGTTTTAGAATTTTTCACACTAATTAAAAAAATATAATATTTTAGTTTTCAACTGTATATTTTCCGTTAGTTAACTATTCCTCATAATTTTAACCAATAAGATTTTAATAAATACTTTAAAACTTGCAATTTACTATTAACTAACGCATTGAAAATATATAAAATATATATTTTTGAAATATTTTTTTTCTAAAATATGAATCTTTATAGAACGAAGGGAGTATGTTTTTAAGTTTTTCATTCTTTTATTTTATTTTTAAATAGTTATTTATATTTATAAATTAAGGGAATAAATTTCTTTGACTTTTTTAATAGAATATCATACATAGATATTTTTGAAAATATTCATTTAGAGAAGATAAAAATAAATAATGGTACAAGTGAAAGGTAAAATTGAAATTTCTCCTGGTAATAATAATAATGGATCATATCATGTGTATATGTATATGTTATACATATATTTGGTTAATGGATAATTAATGAGTTAGGTAATTGATTGTTTGACTATTATTAGTCGTACCCAATGCCATCACGCAAACCTGAACCATTTAATTAATACGGGAGATTTTGTGCCACGTTATTATGGAGATTGTAATAAATGTAGCTTCTCCGGCCCAAGACTCCCGAATAGGATGTCTAGTTATTCAGCCTCGTGGTCCTCACTCGTCCCTTAGTTTAAGCGACGTGTCTCTTAATAGACTTGATTAATCTGTTCAAAAAAACGGGCTCGGAGGCCGCGGCAGAAAGTTCATCGGGTGAGAACCGTCTCAATTTTTTTTTGTTGCTAAAATCGTCTTAAGAATCGAAAAACTTTTGAAAAACATACTTTTTTGGTTCATTAGAGTTCTAGAAATTGAATTTTACCGATAGATCTATCAGCTTTGAGTTCATATACAATTAACATATGAAAGCCAGAAAATAAATTTCCCAAAATAATCTCTGAAATAACTGATGGCCTTAGGTTCTGGCCCGACAGGCAAGTGTAGCATTCTAGCACAATCCAAACAAGAGTCTCTAAATCATGTAGCCCTAGGTTCAGTATATTTTAATAATATTTAACAAAAAATATCTGAAATTATATTTAAATTATTTGAAACATATTTTATATATATTAAAAGTAATATAATAAAAATATAAAAATATCTAATTTATAAAATTTTATTAAAGTATATATGGTAAAATCAGAATATATATAATATATAAATTTTATTATACAAAATATATTCTAAAATATAAATATACAAATAAGAAAACATTTTATAAATTAATAATTATATAAATTAATAAAACTACCATTTTCTTAGTATTATTAATTCATAGAATTTTTACTATATATATAGGTTGGACTATGCGCACCAATTACAGTACAAATCATTCCTTATAAATACATAAAAATGAAAAATGGAAGGATAGCTGGCCACGTCTTTACATGCACTAGAACATGTAACTTAGTATAATACTCCTTCTGTTTCAATAAATTGTATGTTTTAGAATTTTCACACTTATTAAGAAAACATCTAATCTATTAAAACAGAAGTACAAATAGGAAATAACCCTTATTTTTATCTAATATTTACAAAGAATGCCACTGATATTATTCATGCATCTAAACATATAAACACTAATTCTTAACAAGAAAAAAATAAATTTGGATTAAGCCCATTAACAACTTTTTTTATTAGAATTGAAGATTTCATAAAAAGATGTATATGTGTTTCCAAATTTTTATAATAAAAACAGAATTACATATAAATATCATTAAATTAATTTATTTTTTATTTATATTCATATAAGCTACCCAACAATATTTGAACTATAAAAGAATAATGTTAATAATTTTTATTATAATCTAAATTTATTCATTTATAATAACAAAATCATGTAACTTTCCATAACAATTTAGTGACTAAAAATACATACTAATATTTATTATAAATGGTTATATATACAAACTAATACAAGTATTATTCATGTGTATGATATATATCTAATAAAAATAACTTATGTAGTTTATAAATTTAAAACTTTTAATCACCATATAATACATATGCACAGTTAGGTCTAGGACGAATCAAATATCCGATGTATTTTAGGATATATAGATTTGGATATGCATTCGTAGGATTTGTAAAATTGTTATCTTGATCCAGATATTTGAGGTTAGGATATTCAGACTAAAATCTGAATACACGTGGATATCCGGACATGTTTTTTTTTAATTAAAAACTAACTATTAACCATCTATTTAGTCTGTTTAAAATTATTATTTAAAAAAACTTAAAAATCAATAAAATTTAATTAAATTAAATTTTAGTTATTTTATATAAAAGTATATATAATATAAATAGATAACTATAATTAAATTTTAAATATTTATATTCGGATCCGAATATCCATACCTAAATTTTACTATCCGAATTTGTACCTAGATCAGTCGAATCTGTAAAATCATTATCAGGATCCCCGAATATCTGTTTTTCGAAGCGGATGAGATCCATATCGAATATTAGGTTTCAGTCATATATAGAGTTATATGAAACAAATTTATTAAAATATTTGACATTTATAAAAATAACACCCGTGCGGGCGCACGAGTCAAAGCCTAGTTTAAAATTTTAGTTACTAATGCATTATTTTATGTTGTTAACTATTCTCCATAATTTTTAACTAATAAGTTTGTTATAAACACTTTCAAGCTAATAATTTACATTAATTAATGTATTGAGAATGTAAAAATATATCTTTTTGAAACTAATTTTTTTTCTAAAACATGGGTCTTCCTGAAACGGAGAGAGTATCTTTTCCCCGCAAGGATTCCTGGCCTTTGCTATTGTGCACTTCCCAATGACGATAGCAAAATAGTTTTTTTCCTTCAAAGTCATCATCATCATCGTCGTGATCATCATCCCTTATTTCGAGCATTAGTTTATCTTGGCAACGCCTTCCACAGTAATTGCAAAATGGGTCGAGTGAGACCATTCTTTGGAACTATATTCACCGCAGTATGCTCTAACAAGAGATTTTGAGCAGGCTTCAAATGAAATGCACATTTTCCTAGTATACATAGGATGTGGAAGGCCACCCCACATTCATTACATATATAATGCCATTTATTTGAATCCAAAGTTTCCTCACAAATCTCACACCAATTGAGACTTGCATTCTCTTGGTAAGAAAGAGTGAGGAAATGCTCATCATGCTCATATCTCACTTCATATGGGAGTGTAGTACAATAGAAGCACAAAAAGAATCCGCACTCGATACAATCTAAAGTTTGAAGTGTCTCTTTTCCGCAGATTGAACATGATCTATCTTTTCCAAGTTCATTGCTTAAGAACAAGGGATGTGGATGGCATTGATGATCGAATGGCTCAGATATTGTGGCACATCGCACGTCTATACTTATAGACATACTCCCTTTGCTACACACATATCTGAAACCATACGAAATACGATCACAATATTCACAAAAGAAACAATTCTTGGTATCACTCACTTGTAGACTAAACGGAAAGGGATGTGCCATATGTTGTTTTGTCCGGGGAAGATATGCACATGCTTCATGGAATACAAAATCACAATTGGATTTCATACATTCGTAAACGCCACCTCCATAGAATGGAAGCCCACATGCTTCACATTGCCTTCTATCATCATACACAATGTTAATGGTCTTCTTTTCAAACTTCATTTGATGTGAATGGCTGAAATGTTGTATAATTCCATCACTGATCACTTCAAAAGAATTTAGATCTTCATATTCCTCTTCTGGTTCTTCCTCTAGTTCTTTTCCGTCCCACACATCTTTCCTAGTTGCACACTTGGAATGCACTACATAAGTGCAATCTTTAATGCAAGAATAACTTCCATAGTTGAAGTCAACCGCTTGACGACAAACTCCACAAGAAAATAATCTAGGAAGGGAATATGTAAAATAGAGACGGTGATTATGACGGGATATTCTTATGACAAATGGTAAGAAAATACATTTTTTATGGACAACAAAATCACATTGAAGACACACGTAGATGATATATTTTCTATCAGATACACCACAAACGTCGCATATCGAATCAGTTTTTCTAGGAAAGTGGTTGAGGGTATGCTCATGTCTTTTATGATAGTTTAGGAATGAGGGTTTTGTTGCGCAAAGAGGATGCAAACTAAATTTACAAATAAAACAGTAGTAAAATAAACTTTTATAGCTATAATTTGCATCACAATATGAACAAGATATCATAATACTAGTGTCAGTACGGTAACCTATGCATTTTTCCGTGACAAGTTGAAGATTGTGTTTAGGGTGATGAGGAGATTCGATTAGAAGGGGAGGCTCTACGCATTCTTTGTGGTAAGGTCTCTCACATTTGTCACAAAAGTAATAGGTTGTACCGATTTCTTTACAGTTACAAGCACCACACGAATACTCATCTCCTGATTCTTTGTTGTTGCACCAATAAAGGGGGTTCAGGTGGTGGCCACCGTCTTGGTCATTGGGAAAATAATAAGGAAGGTTGATTTTTATAAAACTCAAATCTCTATCATGCACGTATTCAAAAGGATCATAATAAAAACCAAAGAATTCGGATCGAAAGGAAGGGCAAATAAGGAGAGGAAGTAGATGATGCTCAACGGAATCCATGGCTACACAAAAGACGTTTTGATGGTTATATATAGATTGAGAGTTTG
The DNA here is from genome assembly GCA_905132885.1 of Moricandia moricandioides. Classification (NCBI taxonomy): domain Eukaryota; kingdom Viridiplantae; phylum Streptophyta; class Magnoliopsida; order Brassicales; family Brassicaceae; genus Moricandia; species Moricandia moricandioides. The sequence continues at coordinate 5,914 of CAJHQQ010001501.1, forward strand.
GCGTTAAGTTGTTGTGATTTGTGACTATATATACTAAATAAATATATATATATATATATAATTTTTTATTTTTTACATCACATAGCAAATATCTCACGGAAGGTATTGGATTCTATATATGCACGTTATAATTAACTGTTCAAGCAAAGTACAAATTCTTTGCTTTTACGTATGTTTTCCCGTATTCTTCTGGTAGTTCTTTCACTTACCCTCTTTTACGGTTTAAAATTTTACTACTTGGCTAGTCCCAGAAATGGAGTAGAATCTTTTTTTATCAAATTCAATGTTTTTTTATTTTCCACACAAAGGGTCAAAACCATATAACAAATGAACCTATTAAGCATTCTAGAAAACGGTAAACTCAAGAACCAAATGGTTATTTATAACTGAAAGTAGATATTAAATAGAAACCCATATTATTTTCAATTGGTAAAATTCATTGTGCTTTATGATATAGATATGATGGTTTTTTTTCCTTTATGATTGAATTATACTCCATATTATCGTTAGATATCGATTGCATTTTCTCATAAATGTATGGTAATAGAAGCTTTTTGTTTGTGTCTTTAAGTTCAAGAAGCTTTTAGTCTTTTCACTCATTTTGTTATTGCCCAATCCCATGACTAGCTGTCGAATCTTGTGAAGAAAATGCATCAAGCCAGGTAACAAAAGAATAATACCTTTGCTTCCTATACAAGTCACAAGATGCAATAAGCCTTTCTTTGCATGCCAAAAAAAAAGCATCCTTCATGCCAAAAAGAGATTCTTTGGGGTTTTGCAGGCAAGATGCACCGAGGAGAAGGAAGGGACCAACGCAAGTAATTAAAGGGTATGCTTGGTTTAGAACCTAAGAACCTTTTGTGAGAATCCAAACCCAAAATGTATTTGCAGTTCCAAGGAACACATAGAACCCTAAATGATTTTTTTTTCTTTTATGCGACATTGAAGCTTCAACATTCTTAATTATAATTCTCACCATTTTCCATCTACAGCCGACCACATTTTTTCTCTATCATGGACGGTATATTACTACTTGGTTTTATATGAGCCGAGTTCTCCATCACTGAAAACGTGCATATTTCTTATACTACATAGAGATTTTCAATTACAATGTAGTACAAGTAAAATTTAATATTATACAAACTACCTTAGTCAAGACACTCTATGAGATTTTATTACACAATAGAACATTTTCCACCACAAAGGTAGTTTTTTTACTGTTGTATTACAGTCTTACCCGCCAACTAAAACAAACCTAATTGTGTTTTTTTTTTGCTCAGTTGCTTCATTCATTTCTAAAAGTACTAGGGGTTAATACACGTTACGCGCAGAACTATTTTTATTTTTAAATATTAACTATATAAATATTCTTATATTTTTTATTTACTTAATATTTATTCTTTCTTATATTATATATTTACTTATTTTAATTTTTTTTACTTTTATATCAAATGTAAATATCATAATAGATATTTAATGTATTATTTCTATTTCCTATATTGTATATTTACTCGACATTTTTCAGATAATTCCTAATATAGTTTTTCTATTTTTCTATTTTATATTTATTTATGATTTTTTTCTTTCGTATATTTACTTATTCTAATATTATGATAGATGTTTAATGTAATATTTATGTTTCTTATAATGTATGTTTATTTATTCTTATATTGTCTATTTACTCATTCTATTTTTTTTTGCTTTTATGTTAAATGATAATATTACGATAGATGTTTAATATAAAATTTTTATTTCTTATTTTGTATATTTACGTATTATTTATTTTTATTTTATATTATTTATTCCAATATTATGATAGATGCTTAATGTAATATTTTTTTATATTGTATATTTACTGGTTATTTATTTTATTATACACTTTTAAATAGATGTTTAATTTAATTTTTTTCATTTCTTATATTGTATATTTAATCATTATTTTTTATTATATATTCACTTATTCTAATTTTTTCCTTTTATATCAAATGATAATATTATGATAAGTGTTTAATGTAATGTTTCTCCTTCTTATATTGTATATTTATATATTTTATTTATTTTTTTATATTATATATTTACTTATTATTTATTGTTTCTTATACTATATATTTACTTACTCTAATTTTTTTATTTTAATCTATGGTAATATTACGATAGATGTTTAATGTAATATTTCTATTTTTATATTATATAATTACTTATTCTTTATTTTAATATACATTTTCAGATGGATGTTTAATGTATTTTTTTTCTATTTCTTATATTGTATATTTACTTATTATTCTTATATTGTATATTTACTTATTTTAGTATTATGATAGATTTTTGTGTAATATTTCTAATTATTGTATATTTATTTATTCTAATATTACGATAAAGGTTCAAAGTAATATATATATATATCTCATATAGTATTTTTGATTATTATTTATTTATTATACATTTATTTTACTATATATTTTATTTAATTACTTATTTTAATATTAAAATAAATGTTTGATGTAATATTTCTATTTCTTATATTGTATATTTACTTATTTTAATATTACAATAGATGTTTAATGTAATATTTTATTTCTTATATCTTATATTTACTTATTATATATTTTTATTATATTATATATTTACTTATTATAATTTTACGCTATATATTTAATGTAATATTTGTATTTGTCCTATTGTATATTTACTTATTATTTATTTTACTATACATTTTATTTTACTATATATTTTATTTTAATATTACAATAAATTTTTGATGTAATCTTTCTAGTTCTTCTATTGTATATTTACTTATTCTAATATTACAATAAATTCTTAATGTAATATTTTTATTTCATATGTCGTATATTTACTGTTTATTTATTTTATTATGCTATATATTTAGTTATTATAATATTACGATAGATGCTTAATGTAATATTATATTTATCCTATTGTATATTTACTATTATTTATTTTACTATATATTTTCAAATCGATGTGTAATTTAGTTTCCATTTATTTTATTGTATTTTTACTTATTGTTTATTTTTATACTGTATATTTAATTATTCTAATTTTCTTGCTTTATTTTTATATTTCTTATATTTTATATTTAATTATTTATTACCATGAATGTTTAATGTAATATTTATATTTATGAATATATTTACTTAAATGATAATATTATTATAGATGTTTAATGTAATATTTCTATTTCTGAATATATTTACTTAAATGATAATATTACTATAAATGTTTAATGTAATATTTTTATTTCTGTATATATTTACTTATTCTTTTATTTATTTATTTTTACTTACATTATCTATTTTTGATGCCACATATCATTTTCTCGAAGAAAGTGTGATGTGGACGCTTTATGGAGCCTCAAAACCTCCATTTTATTATTATAGACAATATTTTCAACTCGCGCGTGTATTAATAATTAATTTTTATTTTATATTTAAATAATAAAATAAATTATTTCTATATTTTTTTCTATGAATTATACTCAAAATATGATTTATTATTATTTCATTTAAAATTTTATACAATTGTATGTCCTCAATAGTCAATATTAAGATGTCTCTTTGTTTGTATAGGTAAATGTATATGTATATTTATAGGCATATTTATATTATTTATTCATCATAATATATTTTAAAATAATATAATTTTTTGATGCGTATTAACTACTACTATACTGTTATTAACATTTTTATCTTAAATTTTTACTTATCTGTCTAACTTTGCTTTATATTTACCAAATTTATATAATGAAAGTATAATTATTTGATAGTTATTGTGTGCTTATATGTATTGAAAATGCTTCAATTTAATTCTCTTAAATGCATATCTTACAATACTAAAAGTTCATTATACTCAAAGGAGAGAGTGCCACCTCAGCCAATTAAATCAACCAATCAAAAATCATTTTTATGCCATGTCACCCATCCGACTTCCGAAAAAGAGTTGTGTCTATTTCGATTGTCTTCTCATCTTTTTTCCTCATACAAAAATGTTCTTTAGACGATTGTCTTCTCAACTCTCATACCTTCTTCTATCACTCATAATTATATGTTGATCCAACTCTTTTAAAGAGTTGAGAAGACAATCGTCTAAAGAACATTTTTGTATGAGGAAAAAAGATGAGAAGACAATTGAAATAGACACAACTCTTTTTCGGAAGTCGGATGGGTGACATGGCATAAAAATGATTTTTGATTGGTTGATTTAATTGGCTGAGGTGGCACTCTCTCCTTTGAGTATAATGAACTTTTAGTATTGTAAGATTATATGTTGATCCAACCCACAGAGTCACTAACAATAGATTGATTCGTCTGTTTCATCACCTCCACTTCAGTTCTAAATACAATTTTCCAGCTTCAAAATTCACATCGACTCATAACCGCCGGTGACCAAATATGCAACTTTAATATAAACGAAGCAACGATTCCAGCTCCACTTCTCCGGCAAATTCGAGCACCGCAACACCGGCGAAATCCCACATTGCCTTGGAAAGCTTCAAGTGTCGGCCTTTCTACATCCTCGGTTTCTTAACTTCGATAACGTATAGATTTCCTCTATTATCTGTTTTGATTTCTTCTTTCAAACTCACACCTTCATTTGGTCAAGCCATGTGTTGTTCACAGGAATCTAAGATCGTGGCTCTATCAATTCACAGGATCCAGCTGTTTACTAGATGTATATATACTCGGTAACAAAAACTGTTGCAGAATGAAAATGAAATCATGTAAGTTGTTCATTGGTCGGCTCTCTTGGAAGACGCATTGAATATCGAGAGTACTTTCAGAGTTTCAGTAAGGTTTTAGAAGTGATGCTCATGAAGGATCGAGCCACTGGCTGTGCTCATGGTGCTTACTCATATAATCTTTCCTATTTCATGGTGCTTAATCTAACACAGCTGCTTTCTTGAAGTCTCATTGGTCTGATTTACTCAAAAGGATTACCATACATATAAGTTTTACTCGCTAAACATGTAAACATTATATGGTAAGCTATATGTATGGGAAGGAGAAGCAGATTCAAGCAATTATTATTAAGGAAGACACTGATCCTCAACTAATAATTCCTATAGGAACATGTATTACTTTGCATATTAAGTTATTATGCTTTTGTATTTCTTTTGTAGCTTAGTGAAAGTATTTTTTCTGTCATTAAAACCCTTCATCCTAAACTACCTCTTTTTTTTCTTAGAAGAGGTGAACCGAGATGACAAAGGATTTGCATATCGAGATAGAATTCAGAATCTCATGAAAAACTATTCTCAGTTTTTTTTGTTCCCTATATACACTTGGCAGGTTAACGGATACACAAAAGAGGTAAGATCAACTTGATGACATATCTCTGAACTTAATCATGGCGTAAATGCCCAAGTGCTCTGCCTGCATGGTAAAAATTTTCTATGTAGTTGCATTACATGTCAAAAACATCTAAGATTCTTATTTGGATGTTTGATTCTCTCTTATACAAGTTTAAGTTGATGATGACTCAGTTGTGCCAAAAAAATGAGATGAGCAGGATGACCAAACTGAGGTATACCTTCTTCTCTTCATGTTCTGATAATTATATTGATAAGCATGAGAGAAATATATTGATCCGAAACAGAGAATAGCTAGACGTTCAGGGATCGTTGTACTTGAAGGTCACAACTTCTTAATTTGTAACCGAGAAAAAAAGAAGACCAAGAAGGTCGTTGAGCAATACTTGGAGTGGGAGCTTACTAATGAGACGCAACCAATTTGGGTAAGGATTTAGGACTGCTCTATGTATCTCATGTGCGCTTAGAATAAAAATTTTGGAATCAAAGAAAGAGTTTATTTGTATTTGTTGTAGCTCTAGAACTCTAAGGCAACAGTGGAGTACAATGAGCTTTACAAAATAACTTTCAACAAGTATTTGGACTCATAGGCATCACCCACTTCAAAACAGAGGTAAGTTGGAGGGAAGACATCTGTTGGAATAGTATATATCCATGAAACAATCCAAGCAGGTTATGATTTGTATCTGTTATAAAGTGGTGACATCATGTTGATCTAATGATATATTGTTCTTATACTGTTACTGATAATTCTCTTATGGCAGCTTGAGGTCGAGTTTAGATCGATGGGAAATGATGATGTGGTTAATTAAAAGATAAAGAACATAAGTCTCTATGTAAAACAAGTTTGCAAGAGATTTTGACGGGAAGCTGGTGGGAGAAGTATTTCTTGGTGTAGCCTTTCAAGAGATTTGTTTTTCTATTTTGTATTGCTATCCGCTTTTGTGGTGCTTTGTGAACATATTCCTAAGTATTTGAGCTTTATCAAGGGTGTTTGTGGAATCACTCGATCTCCCATGAACGTATAACATGAGATTCTTCAAGAAAGTCACATTGTAAGTGTTAATATCGACTTTTTATGTGAAGACTTCAAGATATTTGTTATGTTCGTTTTTTAAAGTGTCATATTGTTAAGCTTACAATTTGTATTGTGTCTCAAAGGTGTGGATCATGTAGAAACGTCTGGTGAATAAAGCTTCTGGTATGATTTTGAGAGTTTATTGAATGAAAATAGAGAAGCATACTTCAGAATTCTTCGTCCCTTTTGCTAACATTTTCTATCTATGTTTTTTTTCATGTTACAAGTCCTTTATATGTTCTTTGATGATTTTCCAAACGAATGAGAATTACAATGTTAAATCTTTTACTTACAAAGAACTATGAAAAGTCCATATCCAACATTAATTTCACAGTTCAGTTATATATTGGCTAACAAATTTTAGCATAAAGAAAAGGGATAATACGTAGAAGTTGTATCTGTAATAGCTAGCATGGGAAACGAATGAGATATGCGATCTATTATGTTGATCATTTGTAGTAGCTTTTATGAGTATCCAACTTTTGTGCTCATCATTTTGTTTTGCTGGGCAAAGTATTATTTCCAGCAGTTTATATCAGGAGTCAGTTATTGCCATGTTGTAGTAAGAAATGAATTACAAATTCTTCTTTAACTCTCGTAGACTTACATAAGCTTTATTTATCATTAGTTTTATCACATTATTTTCCTTATATAGCAAATACGATACAAAGTTAGAGAAAATTGGAAATATATCACTTTTTATAATGAGGTTTGGATGCAATCATATATGGCTTTGGGCTTTCCGTTTTGGTGCGAAGAAGTTTTTGTTTGGGATAAGGGTAATTTAGATTAAGTTACGTAGTGGATGATGATTTAAAATCCTAGAAACTTGAATGACTCATACCAAATATTATTCTAGATATTATATATTTTTAAATATTTTTGATCCAATCACTAAAAAGTCAAAATGTGAAGAAAAGTATTACTATTCTTTGATCAATATAATAATTTCTTTCCAGGTTCGATGGATGTGCTTATATCACGTGGAACACAATCTTTTGCCAAAATCCAAACTAATAGTTGGTTGTTATAATACCAGTTTTGTTCATACTTAAGAGAAATGTTATGTGAACGAAATAGAAAAAAAACTACAAGTCTTACAAACTTATTACTAACTAAGTGTAAGTATTTTACTATTTTCAAACAAATGACATTTAAAAAAACTGATAGTTGTGAGTACTAATCACTAAGCATTTAAACATATACCATTTTAAGTTAATTAAAATACATTTGATCCCCCCTTCTAAATCTACACATTACTAAAATATTAAATTTCATATATTTAGTTATTTACAGTATATAAATTATCAATAATATTTTGGAAGCAAAATCTTGATCAAATAAATATAAGGGAACATATTTTCAACACAGATATAAAAACGCTCAACATATAAAAAGAAAATAATAATAATAATAATAATGTTATCAGTGAAGAGTTTATCCAAAATCAAAGACCAAATAATTATGATTTCCTATTTTAAGAGTGTGAACAATGGTATAAGAATAATATTTTTTTTTATGAGTATATGATAGATGTTATATTTACTTAGTAATTGTGACGACACCATTAAAAAGATTCCATTTCATTAAATATAATATAGATTATTTAAAATTTCAAATCAAAATATCTAAAATTTGGTATTATACCATATATGAGATCAAAAGAAGTAGCATGAGACAAGAAAATAACAAAAAATTAAATTACTCCCTTTTAGGGTATTAGTAATCAAAATTAAATTTGGTTTCATAATTTATAAACTTATTTTATAATATCAAAGATATATGATAGAAAGTTAAAAATTAGCAAATCACTTTCTAAATTTATTGGAAGAAACAAATAAAAAGTATTACAAGAATTTACAAAAATGTGAAACAATAATATATTTACATAGATATATTTAAACATAAACTATTTTTCATAATATCCAATAACTAAGATCTACGAGTTAAATAAAATAAATATATACATATTTTGATTATTTTTTACACTGAATTTTAATCCATAAATATTAAAACAATAGCTAGATTGTAAGATATTTTTTCTTTTTATAACTAAAAAAATAAAATAGTAAATAGTAATTCTAGAATTTAAGTTTAATTAACACATAAAGCTTTTTAAAAGTTGTTTTCTTTAAATAAATGAATATTTAAATTAGATTTACTTATTATAATTACAAAAATAAATTATACCCGTAATATAATATATTATAAACATATAAATAAAAATACAAACATGATATAAATAATACAATAGCAAAGAAACGTTTGATGTTCAGATTAATAATATATTTCCATTATAATCTATATATAAGAAAAAGTATTTCGGATCATAACTACTGCTTAACAAATTCTTCATTTATTTCATATTTTTTCACCAAACCATACATATTTTAGATAGTAAAAACAAAAATTGTGAGTTTACTTATTTCTATTCAATTTACTATTCATAGTTTCATAACATAGATGTAATATATTGAAATATAGATATTAAATACAATGCTATTTGTATAAATCCGGGCGTAGCCCAGGAAAAATCTCTAGTATGTATAATGTTTAGATTTAAGTTTGAATCATAATAATATTTTGATAAATTTAAAAAATGTTAAACACTTTTGTTAGATATAATAAAAAGGAGAATAAATATATAAAATTTTAAGCAGCGTTAAGTAATAATTTTTATGAAGTAAAAATATAAGAGATCTATATTATATATATATATATATATATTTAACTCATATAATTGCAGTATAAAGTAATGTGAGGACTATGATAATTTATTAGTTCACCTGTATCTTTTTCTAATTTTTAGAAGTTTGTCAAAATTGTAGTGTTTATATTTTACTGATTAATTCTCTTAAATAATATATTCTTCAGTTGATTAAAGTATAATGAATATTTATTGTCGCTGAAACTATATTCTAATATTACTATTATTTTTAAATATTATTAAACATTTAAGTAATTTATTTGGGGAACTTCTTTAGATTTTTTAAGTTTTCATATATTTTATTAACATTTTTTTCAAATATATTTCTTTGATAAAACTCGTATGAGTTCATTTTAAAATTTATATGTTATGTTGATTACTGTAATTATTTTTCATAAACATGGATCATATCATTTTTATTGGTGACTTACATTAAAATGTATAAAGAGTCACTTTTTACTTTATTTTATTCTTAATGACCTTTTCTGTAGATTACAAAAATTTTAGATTCTTTTCAAATAACTATCTAATTGGTTTAATGAATAAGTGGATTATAACTTTCTAAAAAAAATTGTGTCAACACATAATATAGTATTGTTATTAAAATTTTAATTGTTGATGTAAGTCAATGCATTTGAGTGATAAAAGGTAGTTGAAAAACACATAAATAAACAACATAATTAACAACGTGTCTTACATAAGTGAATTATTTTTACTATCATTTTTAATAAAATTTATTGTAAACCAAGAATGGTTTGATAAAAAGAATTAAAATCAAACATCATTTTTCAAGAAAATTGTGCAACCTATTTTAATAGCCGATATAACAATATAAATAAGAAAATTTTAAATACTAATTTTCTGTTTACTTTTTAATTTATTTGATTACTTTAAATATTTTGAAATTAAATACCTTTTATTTTGATGTATATGCTATTTGTATGCCTTCGCATACTGTATGATATAAGTTTTTTAATATTTTAGACACTAATTTCGAAATAGTTAACATATATACCAAATTAGTTCCTTTTTAATTTATATTTTTACACTGGTTTTATTTTACATACATGATTATGAAAGTTTTTTTAAAACAAAAACCATGATTTCCTTTTACAAAAATTGTTCTTTTTGTTAGTTAAAATGTTATGTTTAGTTTTCAAATATTCATTTTATATATTAAGTTATCTATTTTAATAATAAAACATTTTCTTTTTATAACATATTTGATTTTCATTTTATTTTGATTGAAATAATTTGTTTAAGTGTATATTTATAATATCAAATTTGGATGCTTAGCTGGTATATTATTAATGTTACTTGTAAATGAGCAATTATCTCAAATAACTATTTTTGAATTTTATTTTTGAATTTTTTTATTTTTAAAAAATTTAAACCTCACCTCCAAAACCCTAACTCATAACTCTAAACTCTAAGTCTAGATTACTTAACCTTATGGGGTATAAATTTATATTTATACCCTTTAATAAAACTTATTTTAATTTTTCCTCAAATGCTATTTTTTGATAAAATATTTTTAGTGCTATCCTAAGGTATTTTTCTTTGTAAGTACTCTCTAGACACTTCAAATAATATAAATCCTCATTTTAAAATATAAGTTTTTAGTTTCATAGTGTTTTTATTGTTCGAAATTTTTGTATTCTTTAAAAATAGTTTTTTGTTTGTTAAATTTATGTTAATATTCTAGAGGTTTAATTTATATATCAAACTGATTCAATTGATGATATAATATCAAGCTAAGTTTTAAGAAATTTTTTATAACTGTTAATTTATATTTTTACACTTGTTTTATTTTGTTTTTACATAAATGATTATGAAAGTTTTTTTAAAACAAAAACCATGAGTTTCTTTTATAAAAAATGCTATGTTTTGTTTTCAAATATTCATTTTATATATTAAGTTATCTATTTTCATAAAAAAAACTTTTTATTTTTCTACCTTATTTAATTTTCATTTTATTTTGATTGAAATAATTTTCTTAAGTGTATATTTAAAATATCAAATTTAGATGCTCAGCTGGTATATTATTAATGTTACTTGTAAATGATCAATTATCTCAAATAGCTATTATTAAATTTTTATTTTGAATTTTTTTATTATTAAAAATTTTAAACCTCACCTCCAAAATCCCAACTCATAACTCAAAACTCTAAGTTTAGATTATTTAACCCTAGGGGTATAAATGCTATCATAAGGTATTTCTCTTTGTAAGTTTTCTCTAGACACTTTAAATAATATAACTCCTCATTTTTAAAATATATATTTTTAGGTTCATAGTGTCTTTATTTTTTTGAAATTCTTGTATTCTTTAAAAACAATTTTTTGTTAGTTAAATTTATGTTAATATTCTAGAGGTTTAGTTTATATATCAAACTGACTCAATTGATGATATTTCTACTTTGTTTACTAAATTTAATATTGATTTGTATTTTGAAAGAGATAATTTTTGAAGATCTTCAAATTTTTTGCAAAATAATAAATGAAAAGGTGATCATTATACTTTTATTTCTGACTTTAAATAATATCTAGACACTTTCAATGATTTATAGCATCAATTTGTATTTAGTATATGTTATTTGTGAATATTTTCAATAATATATAACCTAAATTTTGAAAAACATGTGTTTTAAATTTATATATTTATAATTGTTTGAAATTTTTTATTTTGAAATTAATTATTATTTTTGTTAGTATTTTCGAAAATATATATAATTTTTTATTTTTGTAAGTTTACCATATTTGATATTTATTTCTATTTATACTGAAATAATAAAATTTTGGTAGTATTGACATTTTTAGAAATAATAAATTAAAAAATGATTTTTCATAATATGATTGTTTATTTAACATCCTATGTGGACACCTTCAATGGCTTATAGCCTCAACTTTTATATAGTATAGACTAGATTTTCAATTCGCGCTACGTGCAAGTTTGTATTAATAATTAATTTTATTTATATAAAAATAATAAAAGATAAATTATTAATATAAGTTTCTATGAATTATATTCAAAATATGATTTATGATTATTTTATATAAAATTTTATACAATTTTATGTCTTGAATAGCCAATATTAAGATGTCTCTTTGTTTGTATATGTAACTGTATATGTATATTTACAGGCATATTTGTATTATTTATTAATCATAATTTATTTTAAAATAATATAATTTTTTGATGCCTATTAACTACTACTATACTTATCTTTCTAGTTCAATGACATAAAAGATTATTTCATATGTACACGGTCTAACTTTGCTTTATATTTACCAATTTTTTATAATGAAAGTATAATTATTAGATAGTTATTGTGTGCTTATATGTATTGAAAATGCTTCAATTTAATATTTTAAATTACTAAACTACGATGATGGTGATATTTTAAATTATATGTCAATATTTTTAAAAGAAAGTATAAATATCGTTAGAAAGATTGTGGATAAAAATATTTCTTACTAAATTTTTTATTTTAATTTTTCTATAAGTTGGTATAATATCAAGCTTAGTTTTAAGAAAAACTTTTGTATTTGTTAATTTATATTTTTACACTGGTTTTATTTTATTCTTACATATATGATTATGAAAGTTTTTTTTTTTTTTTAAAAACCATGATTTCCTTTTACAAAAAATGTTCTTTTTGTTAGTTAAAATGTTATCTTTAGTTTTGAAATATTCATTTTATATATTAAGTTATCTATTTTCATAAAGATAACATTTTTTTTTATACCTTATTTGATTTTCATTTTATTTTGATTGAACTAATTTGCTTAAGTGTATATTTAAAATATCAAATTTGGATGGTCAGCTGGTATATTATTAATGTTAATTGTAAATGAGCAATTATCTCAAATAGCTATTTTAAAATTTTATTTTGATTTTTTTTTAAAAAAAAATTTAAACCTTACCTCCAAAACCCCAATTCATAACTCTAAACTCTAAGTCTAGATTAGTTAATCATAAGGGTATAAATTTATATTTACATCATTTAATAAAATTTAGTTTGATTATTTTTCTCTTCAAATGCTATTTTTTGACAAAATATTTTTAGTGCTATCCTAAGGTACTTCTCGTTGTAAGTTCTCTTTAAACACTTCAAATGATATAAACCCTCATTTTTAAAATATATTTTTAGGTTCATAGTGTCTTTATTGTTTGAAATTCTTGTATTCTTTAAAAATATTTTTTTGGTTAGTTAAATTTATGTTAATATTCTAGAGGTTTAGTTTACATATCAAACTCACTCAATTAATTATATTTCTATTTTTTTTTACTAAATTTAATATTGATTTCTATTTTGAAAGAGATAATTTTTGAAGATCTTCAAATGTTTCAAAATAATAAATGAAAAGGTGATTAATATATTTTTATTTGTGACTTGAAATAATATGTGGACACTTTCAATGATTTATAGCATCACATTGTATATAATATATGTTATTTGTGAATGTTTTCAATAATATATAAACTAAATTTTGAAAATCACGTGTTTTGAATTTATATAGTTATAATTGTTTGAAAATTTGTATTTTGAAATTAATTATTATTTTTGTTAGTATTTTCAAAAATCTGTTATATATTAAGTTAACTTATATATAATATTTTTTTTTGTATTTTTACCATATTTGATATTTATTTCTATTTATACTGAAATAATATAATTTTGGTAATATTGACATTTTTAAAAATAAGAAATTAAAAAATAATTTGTCATAATATGATTGATTGTTTAACATTCTATGTGGACACCTTTAATGGCTTATAGCCTCAATTTTTATTTTCAATAATATATAAACTAAATTTTGAAAATCACATGTTTTGAATTTATATAGTTATAATTGTTTGAAAATTTGTATTTTGAAATTAATTATTATTTTGGTTAGTATTTTCAAAAATCTGTTATATATAATGTTTTTATTTTTGTAAGTTTACCATATTTGATATTTATTTCTATTCATACTGAAATAATAAAATTTTGGTAATATTGACATTTTTAAAAATAAGAAATTAAAAAATGATTTGTCATAATATGATTGCTTGTTTAACATCATATATGAACAACTTCAATGGCTTATAGCCTCAACTTTTATAGAGTATAGACTAGATTTTCAACTCGTGTTTTATTAATAATTATTTTTATTATATATTTAAATAATAAAAAGATAAATTATTTATAAAAAATTTTCTTTGAATTATATTCAAAATATGATTTATTTATTATTTTATTTAAAATTGTATACAATTGTATATCTTGGATAGCCAATATTAAGATGTCTCTTTGTTTGTATAAGTAAATGTATAATATATTTATAGGCATATTTATATTATTTATTAATTATAATTTATTTTTAAATAATATAATTTTTTGATGCGTATTAACTACTACTATATTGTTATTAACATTTTTATCTTAAATTTTTTACTTATCTTTCTAGGTCAATGACTTAAAAGATTATTTTATATATACACTGTCTAACTTTATATTTACCAAATTTTTATAATGAAAGTACAATTATTAGATAGTTATTGTGTGCTTATATGTATTGAATACTTCAATTTAATTCTATTAAATTCATATATGTATAATGTTTAGATTTAGGTTTTAATCATAATAAATATTTTGATAAATTTAAACAATATTAAACATTTTTGTTAGATATAAGAAAAGGGACAATAAATATATAAATTTTTAAGCAGCGTTAAGTAATATTTATTATAGTAAAATTATAGAGATCTATAAATATATATATATATATATATATATGTATATATTTTAACTGATATAATCAGAGTATAAATTAATGTGAGGACTATGATGATTTATTAGTTCACCTGTATTTTTTTGTATTTTTTAGAAGTTTATCAAAATTGCAGTGTTTATATTTTACTGATTAATACTCTTAAATAATACTTTCTTCAGTTGATTAAAGTATAATGAATATTTATTGTCGCTGAAACTATATTATAATATTAATATTATTTTTAAATATTATTAAACATTTAAGTAATTTTTTTGGAGAACTTCTTTAGATTTTTTTAAGTTTTCATATATTTTGTTAACATTTTTTTCAAATATATTTCTTTGATAAAACTCATATGAGTTCATTTTAAATTTTATATGTTATGTTGATTGCTTGAATTATTTCTCATAAACATGGATAATATCATTTTTATTGGTGACTTACATTAAAATGTATGAAGAGTCACCTTCTACTTTATTTTATTCTTAATGACTTTTTTTGTATATTACAAAATTTTTAGATTCTTTTCAAAAAAAAAATATCTTATTGGTTTAATGAAGAAGTGGATTATACTTTTCTAAGAAAAATTGTGTCAACACATAATATAGTATTGTTATTAAAATTTTAATTGTTGATGTATGTCAATGCATAAATATATAACATAATTAACAACATGTCTTACATAAATGAAATATTTTTACTATCATTTTTAATAAAAGTTATTGTAAACCAAGAATGATTTGATAAAAAGAATTAAAATTAAAAATCATTTTTTAAGAAAATTGTGCAACCTAATATAAATTTGATGACTTTTAGTTGCCGATATAACAATATAAATAAAAAAATTTAAATACTAAATTTCAGTTTACTTTTTTAATTTATTTGATAACATTAAATATTTTAAAATTAAATACATTTTATTTTGATGTATATGCTATTTGTATGCCTTAGCATAGTGTATGATATAAGTTTTTTAATATTTTAGAAAATAATTTTGAAAGAGTTAACATATATACCAAATTAGTTCTTTTTTACTATTTTTTTTGTTTATATTAGATATTTTAAATTTATTCTGATAGATGATTTTTGGAAATTTAAGATTTTTTAAAATATTAAACTACGATGATGTTGATATTTTAAATTATATGTCAATATTTTTAAAAGAAAATAGAAAAAAATGTTAGAAAGATTGTGGATAAAAATATTTCTTGCTAAAAAAAATTTTAAATTTTTCTATAAGTTGGTATAATATCAAGCTAAGTTTTGAGAAATTTTTTATATCTGTTCATTTATATTTTACACTAGTTTTATTTTACATACATGATTATGAAAGTTTTTTTTTAAAAAAAAACCATGATTTCCTTTTACAAAAAATGTTCTTTTTGTTAGTTAAAATGTTATGTTTAGTTTTCAAATATTCATTTTGTATATTAAGTTATCTATTTTCATAAAAATAACATTTTCTTTTTATACCTTATTTTATTTTGACTGAAATAATTTTATTAAGTGTATATTTAAAATTTCAAATTTGGATATATACTTATTATTTAAAATCTTATATTGTATATATACTTATTATTCATTTACTATAAATTTTCAGATAAATGCTTAATATAGTTTTTTTATTTCTTATATTGTATATTTATTTTTTATTTATTTTTCATACATTTTATATTTACTTATTCTAATATTACGATAGATGACTAATATAATATTTATATTTCTTATATTGTATATTTATTTATTATTTATCTATTCGTATATTGCATATTTACTTATTATAATTTTCTTGCCTTTATATTAAAAGAAAATATTATGATAAATGCGTAAATAATATTTCTATTTATTATTTTGTATATTTACTTATTATTTATTTTTATTATATTAATTAATTAACTATGATCTGTATATTATTTTCAATCTAGATTTTTCATTCGCGCTGCGCGCGAGTTTGTACTAATAGTTTAATTTAAAATATTTTTTTTAATTATAATATATAATGATTTCTATACATTTCCTATGAAAATGTATTCAACATATGATTTATTATTTTCATAGTTAAGTTCTTCATAAAATTATACCATTTAAATAAATATTATTTAAGTATCTTTTTGTTTGTATGTAAATGTATAAGTTACATTTATAAACATATCTCTATTGTTTACTAATTATTAATATTTTTTGGATTATTCGATGCTTATTAACTGCTACTGCATTATAATAAATATTTAGAATATACATTTATCTATCCTTCTATTTGAATGACATAAAGCATTAGTTATTTGCATAATGTTAAACTTTACCTTGTACTTAAAAAAGATTTTTATGTGTATTATTATGATTATTATTATATATTTAATATGTGCATATAGATACTTGAAATACTCTTGTTTAATTCTTTCAGATATCTAATAATATAATATTCATATTTATTTTTAATCATAATATATTTTTATTTAATTTAACTAATATTTTTAAAAATTAAATAATATTAAACATATTTTTATATAACATTTATCAACTGGACTAAAAATAGATAAATAGAAAATATTAGATCCATATTCTACTTGATCTAAATCAATTAATAATGTTGGATTTATGATATTTTATATGTTCATAGATACTTTTTAAGATTGCTAAAATTTGTCAAAATTTCTTGTTTAGTTTGTTATCAACTGTCCTTGGATGCTATATTCTCCAATTGTTGAATCTATAATGAATATTCTTCATATTATTTATTTGTTGTAGCTTATACTACACTTAATGTCACTATTGTTTATGAATATTATTATATATATTAAATAAGTTATTTATAGATCTCTTTAGATGTTTCTTTTACATATATGTTATGTAAATTGTTATTAAAATATATTTCTTCAATAGAACTCATGCGAGACCATCTTCAATTTTATGTTGTATTGATAGCTTCATTAAATTTTCATAAACATGGATTATATAACCATTGAATTTTCATAAGCATGAATTATATAACTTTTGTCAGTGAATTAGATTAGAGACATACGAAGAGTTACCATACTTTTATTTATTTTTAATGATTTTGCTTTTCAGAAAATGTTACAGATTACCCAATTTTTAGATTTGATTCATAATAGCCTATTCGATTAGAATCTATGAAGATTAGGATTAAAATTTTTAAAAAAAAATTGTGAAAACATAATATAGTAGTTTTATAAAAAAAAAGAATTATCAATGAGTAAACAAATACGTTAATTATTTTATTGAAATGAAAATCTTACGTTTTATTATTTCTAGATTTTTTTCTCTAACTTTGCGGGAAATAATAATCATCAGTGCCGGTCTTAGTAAAATGAAGGCGAGAAGCCAAAACCAAATTATGGGCTTTTAATATTTATATTATAATAAAGCTTTTTTTCTTCCTATCACTTTTTCATGTGTTTGCTCATTCTTTTGTTGTTATTCTATATAATTATTATGGATATTTCAAATAAGTTTTTTTCTGTAACTGGATTCCAAATAAGTTAGTTAGTGAATCTTTTCAGATTCATATTTTTTTCTATTCACAATGTTGTTTTTCTGGTCGCATTCACGATGTTGACACTGTAGAATGTCGACTTTCTATTTAGTAGATGCTCTTTCGGATATTTGAATGGTTATGCACATCACTCATATTTTTTTGCTTAATTGTAAATTAAAAACATTAAACATATGAGATTTAACACATAATGTTTAAATTCAGTAGATAATATAATACTTTGCTTTTACTATGTTTGATGCAACATAGAATGAGAGGAGATGTTAGCTTTACTGATAAAGTAACAATGTATGACGACTTTAACAGGAATTTAAAGTGTTGAAAATTCACAATTGTAATAGAAAATGTTGTTTCAAACAACATCAATAGTGTTTTTTATCTTCCCATATTGAGAAACCAACACACAAATTTAGAATGAATAATCAAAATTTTTCTAGGTTTTTTAGATTTGTCAATGAAAGACTTGACAATCTTGTATTGAATTAGTGGATGAGAGAAGACGGAAGTGCTATATATAAGAAAAATTGAGGCCTAGATGCTTGATATCTACTTTTTGAAAAAAATGGCATTTTTTTATTATGTCTTTGTTTGCAATTTCCATTTTAGTAAATAAGTAAAAAAATACTTTCTTATAAAAATAATCTATTATTTATATCAGGTGTTTTTTTCTTTGTTATTTTAACTATTTTACATTAGTTTTCTATTTTATATTAGTATATAAATTAAATACCTTTAATTCATTATACTTATATGACATATTTTCCTATTTATGTTTGTATTTATTATTTTGCTTTAGATTTTCCATTAGCTATTATATCAAATCATAACTTTTGTTAAGTAACTTGACATATCTTAAGATGTATTGTTTTAAGACATAATTGTTTTGCTTTTTTTTGTTAACATTGCTTTTGTTTTGATTTTACATTCTTATAGATAACAATTACCATTAAGTTATTTGACATATTGTTAGTTTACGTTACTAATATCAGTTTCCACTTTATTCTATAATAGTTACCATTCATTAAGTTATTTGAAATACTGTTAGTTTACGATATTAATTTTTGGTTTTTGATTTTTTTTATTGAAACTATTGACCTTGAAAAAATATATAATTTAAATGATGATTTGGACAATATAATTTAGTGGTTTTAAATCTTAAATAGACGTTTTTATATAATGACTTATAGTTTCAATTTTTATATAATATGGATTTGAAAATCAAGTGTTTTAAATTTATATAATTAAATTTGTGTAAGTTTTGTATGTTTTTAAATTAATTAGTGTTTTATTTATTTTTATGTTAAATACGAATATTATTACATGTACTAATCTAATTAATTTATAATGTTTTCAGTTTAGTTAATTTACCATATATGATATTGATTCCTAATTTATTTTGAAAATAAATAACTTTTATTTATAATATATAATTTATTTATAATATTTTTAAAATTGTTAATTTATATGATATTTCTTTCTATTTAATTTTGAAATAACATTTTTGGAAATTTTGATATTTTTGAAAATAATAAACTAAAATAGTGATTTGTCATATTATGATTGGAGGTTTAAAATCTTATGTGGACACCTTCAATGGCTTATAGCCTCAACTTTTATATAGTTATGTTTTCAGTTTAGTTAATTTACCATATATGATATTGATTTCTATTTTATTTTGAAAATAAATAACTTTTATATTAATTTAATTTATTTATAATATTTTTAAAATTGTTAATTTACCATATATGATATTTCTTTCTATTTAATTTTGAAATAAAATTTTTTGGAAATTTTGACATTGAAAATAATAAACTAAAATAGTGATTTGTAATATTATGATTGGAGGTTTAAAATCCTATGTGGACACCTTCAATGACTTATAGCCTCAACTTTTACATCTCTTCCACTTCATTCACTTTCCATATATGATATTGATTCCTATTTTATTTTGAAAATAAATAACTTTTATATTAATTTAATTTATTTATAATATTTTTAAAATTGTTAATTTACCATATATGATATTTCTTTCTATTTAATTTTGAAATAAACTTTTTTTTGGAAATTTTGACATTTTTGAAAATAATAAACTAAAATAGTGATTTGTCATATTATGATTAGAGGTTTAAAATCCTATGTGGACACCCTCAATAGCTTATAGCCTCAACTTTTATACTTTTATTTATAATATATAATTTATTTATAGTACCATATATGATATTTCTTTCTATTTAATTTTGAAATAAACTTTTTTTGGAAATTTTGACATTTTTGAAAATAATAAACTAAAATAGTGATTTGTCATATTATGATTGGAGGTTTAAAATCCTATGTGGACACCTTCAATGATTTATAGCCTCAACTTTTACATCTCCTCCACTTCATTCACTTTCCATATATGATATTGATTCCTATTTTATTTTGAAAATAAATAAATTTTATATTAATTTAATTTATTTATAATATTTTTAAAATTGTTAATTTACCATATATGATATTTCTTTCTATTTAATTTTGAAATAAACTTTTTTGGAAATTTTGACATTTTTGAAAATAATAAACTAAAATAGTGATTTGTCATATTATGATTAGAGGTTTAAAATCCTATGTGGACACCTTCAATAGCTTATAGCCTCAACTTTTATACTTTTATTTATAATATATAATTTATTTATAGTTTTTTTAAAATTGTTAATTTACCATATATGATATTTCTTTCTATTTAATTTTGAAATAATTTTTTTTTGGAAATTTTGACATTTTTGAAAATAATAAACTAAAATAGTGATTTCTCATATTATGATTAGAAGTTTAAAATCCTATGTGGACACTTTCAATGACTTATAGCCTCAACTTTTACATCTCCTCCACTTCATTCACTTTCCATATATGATATTGATTCCTATTTTATTTTGAAAATAAATAACTTTTATATTAATTTAATTTATTTATAAATCTATAATGAATATTCTTCATATTATTTATTTGTTGTAGCTTATACTACACTTAATGTCACTATTGTTTATGAATATTATTATATATATTAAATAAGTTATTTATAGATCTCTTTAGATGTTTATTTTACATATATGTTATGTAAATTGTTATTAAAATATATTTCTTCAATAGAACTCATGCGAGACCATCTTCAATTTTATGTTGTATTGATAGCTTCATTAAATTTTCATAGACATGGATTATGTAACCATTGAATTTTCATAAGCATGAATTATATAACTTTTGTCAGTGAATTAGATTAGAGACTTACGAAGAGTTACCATACTTTTATTTATTTATAATGATTTTGCTTTTCAGAAAATGTTACATATTACCCAATTTTTAGATTTGATTCATAATAGCCTATTCGATTAGAATCTATGAAGATTAGGATTACAATTTTTTTAAAAAAATTGTGAAAACATAATATAGTAGTTTAAAAAAAAAAAGAATTATCAATGAGTAAACAAATACGTTAATTCCTTTATTGAAATGAAAATCTTACGTTTTATTATTTCTAGAATTTTTTCTCTAACTTTGCGGGAAATAATAATCATCAGTGCCAGTCTTAGTAAAATGAAGGCGAGAAGCCAAAACCAAATTATGGGCTGTTAATATTTATATTATAATAAAGCTTTTTTTCTTCCTATCATTCTTTCATGTGTTTGCTCATTCTTTTGTTGTTATTCTATATAATTATTATGGATATTTCAAATAAGTTTTTTTCTGTAACTGGATTCCAAATAAGTTAGTTAGTGAATCTTTTCAGATTCATATTTTTTTCTATTCACAGTGTTGTTTTTCTGGTCGCATTCACGATGTTGACACTGTAGAATGTCGACTTTCTATTTAGTAGATGCTCTTTCGGATATTTGAATGGTTATGCGCATCACTCATATTTTTTTGCTTAATTGTAAATTAAAAAAATTAAACATATGAGATTTAACACATAATGTTTAAATTCAGTAGATAATATAATACTTTGCTTTTACTATGTTTGATGCAACATAGAATGAGAGGAGATGTTAGCTTTACTGATAAAGTAACAATGTATGACGATTTTAACAGGAATTTAAAGTGTTGAAAATTCACAATTGTAATAGAAAATGTTGTTCCAAACAACATCAATAGTGTTTTTTATCTTCCCATATTGAGAAACCAACACACAAATTTAGAATGAATAATCACAATTTTTCTAGGTTTTTTAGATTTGTCAATGAAAGACTTGACAATCTTGTATTGAATTAGTGGATGAGAGAAGACGGAAGTGCTATATATAAGAAAAATTGAGGCCTAGATGCTTGATATCTACTTTTTGAAAAAAAATGGCATTTTTTTATTATGTCTTTGTTTGCAATTTCCATTTTAGTAAATAAGTAAAAAAATACTTTCTTATAAAAATAATCTATTATTTATATCAGGTGTTTTTTTCTTTGTTATTTTAACTATTTTACATTAGTTTTCTATTTTATATTAGTATATAAATTAAATACCTTTAATTCATTATACTTATATGACATATTTTCCTATTTATGTTTGTATTTATTATTTTGCTTTAGATTTTCCATTAGCTATTATATCAAATCATAACTTTTGTTAAGTAACTTGACATATCTTAAGATGTATTGTTTAAAGACATAATTGTTTTGCTTTTTTTGTTAACATTGCTTTTGTTTTGATTTTACATTCTTATAGATAACAATTACCATTAAGTTATTTGACATATTGTTAGTTTACGTTACTAATATCAGTTTCCACTTTATTCTATAATAGTTACCATTCATTAAGTTATTTGAAATACTGTTAGTTTACGATATTAATTTTTGGTTTTTGATTTTTTTTTATTGAAACTATTGACCTTGAAAAAATATATAATTTAAATGATGATTTGGACAATATAATTTAGTAGTTTTAAATTTTATATAGACGTTTTTATATAATGACTTATAGTTTCAATTTTTATATAATATGGATTTGAAAATCAAGTGTTTTAAATTTATATAATTAAAGTTTTGTAAGTTTTGTATGTTTTTAAATTAATTAGTGTTTTATTTATTTATATGTTAAATTCGAATATTGTTACATGTACTAATCTAATTAATTTATAATGTTTTCAGTTTAGTTAATTTACCATATATGATATTGATTCCTATTTTATTTTGAAAATAAATAACTTTTATTTATAATATATAATTTATTTATAATATTTTTAAAATTGTTAATTTATATGATATTTCTTTCTATTTAATTTTGAAATAAACATTTTTTGGAAATTTTGATATTTTTGAAAATAATAAACTAAAATAGTGATTTGTCATATCATGATTGGAGGTTTAAAATCTTATGTGGACACCTTCAATGACTTATAGCCTCAACTTTTATATAGTATAGATGTTTTCAGTTTAGTTAATTTACCATATATGATATTGATTTCTATTTTATTTTGAAAATAAATAACTTTTATATTAATTTAATTTATTTATAATATTTTTAAAATTGTTAATTTACCATATATGATATTTCTTTCTATTTAATTTTGAAATAAACTTTTTTTGGAAATTTTGACATTTTTGAAAATAATAAACTAAAATAGTGATTTGTCATATTATGATTGGAGGTTTAAAATCCTATGTGGACACCTTCAATGACTTATAGCCTCAACTTTTACATCTCCTCCACTTCATTCACTTTCCATATATGATATTGATTCCTATTTTATTTTGAAAATAAATAACTTTTATATTAATTTAATTTATTTATAATATTTTTAAAATTGTTAATTTACCATATATGATATTTCTTTCTATTTAATTTTGAAATAAACTTTTTTTGGAAATTTTGACATTTTTGAAAATAATAAACTAAAATAGTGATTTGTCATATTATGATTAGAGGTTTAAAATCCTATGTGGACACCTTCAATAGCTTATAGCCTCAACTTTTATACTTTTATTTATAATATATAATTTATTTATAGTATTTTTAAAATTGTTAATTTACCATATATGATATTTCTTTCTATTTAATTTTGAAATAAACTTTTTTGGAATTTTTGACATTTTTGAAAATAATAAACTAAAATAGTGATTTTTCATATTATGATTGGAGGTTTAAAATCCTATGTGGACACCTTCAATGACTTATAGCCTCAACTTTTACATCTCCTTCACTTCATTCACTTTCCATATATGATATTGATTCCTATTTTATTTTGAAAATAAATAACTTTTATATTAATTTAATTTATTTATAATATTTTTAAAATTGTTAATTTACCATATATGATATTTCTTTTTATTTAATTTTGAAATAAACTTTTTTTGGAAATTTTGACATTTTTGAAAATAATAAACTAAAATAGTAATTTGTCATATTATGTTTAGAGGTTTAAAATCCTATTAGGACACCTTCAATAGCTTATAGCCTCAACTTTTATCTAGTATAGATTATATATATACATGCAACGTGTTTTCTTATTTAGTTTTAGAATATTGCCTTTTTACTTCAAACAATATCATTAATATATTTAAACGTAATATAAATGAAGCTTATACTCACAGTTCAAAAGTGCATAGTGCTGATCGTAGATGTTTGGTTGAGAGGAGAAGCTTGAGTTTGAAGGCCTCAACAATCAGGAGATCAAGTAGCCAAACAGCTTAAGTATTCTGAAAACTAACATTAAAGATCTGGTTAGTTGTTGACCAAAAAAAAGATTTAGCTAATTTAAACTGAGATGTCTAATAAAATTAAATAAAAAGTAATATTTTCCACGCTTATGGCAGCTCTGAGGAAAAATAGAAAAATCTTTAGGTCAAATTCCTGATTATTTAGAAACTTTTTTTCCTGATTATTTAAAAACTTTTTAAAATCTCAATTTTAAGAGCGGTTGCTCTATTTTGAAATCGGGTGTTTTATTTTAAATTTTCAAATTGCACCTTTTCTACATGTTTTCCTCCAATTGATTTGTATTCCATCTACAACCTACTCGAGTTTGGTAATGACTTGTAAAGAATTAAAATGATTTGATAGAAACTCAAAAACAATTTAGAAAACTATGTACAATGTGACAGAAACACAATAAATGAGTACCGTCTCTATTCAAATACTCTTCGGATCGGTTCTGATCGTTTATCTTTTATCTGAAAGTAACCACAAATACAGTTCAGTTCTGGTATATTATGTCACAACTATACCCAAAGATAACCAAAAAATTCAATATTTATTAATCTCGCATGCTAGATCATCAAGAAAGAAGTATCTAACAAACGAACTGAAACTAAAACAGTAACATTTACACACAAGAAGTGTGGGTTTAAAACGCTAAGTTAGCTCAGAGTCTGAAGCAGGACCAGAGAGATGTCTACGTCTTCCGTGGCTCATAGGACTCAAAGGCAGTCTTGAATCCTTCCTTGCTTTGGTGTTTCTTCCAAATGGACTTAGTGGCAATGACACTTTCGGTGCTGGTCTTGGCTTTACAGGCGATGATCCTGCAGACCGTAACCCTACAACATTTTTAAAAAATAATTAATAATCTTTTTGGTTGTATCATCATCAAAGCTTCGGACCGAAGTGGTTTGGTTGTAATAAAATGTAACCAACCCGTGCTTGAGTTCCTTCTGAGTTTGGCCATGTCGCCACTTTTCTTTAGAGATGATGAGATCTTTTTCATGGGAGTTTCTGAGTATACTGATCTTTCATCTGATTCTGAGTATTCAGATATTGCATCTAAGCACAATGACTTTGTATACTTTGGTGTTGTTGGTGGATCTGAAACACTTTCTGAAGCAGACTCACATCCTGTTTCCGAACTCTCATCTCTGTTCAAGTTTGGAGACATCTTCTCTTTCTCTGCAACCCTATAAGAGTAAAGCTGGAACGGTATTTGCATCACTGATTCTGCATGAGACCCTGACTCTAGTGAGAACTTCCTCAAGAACCTTGCTTCCAAGTCCCAGCAGTCAACAAGCGGAGTTTGGATTTGAATGTGACCCTGGTCCGGATTCACAACTAAGAACTTCTTGACATAGCGTAGTATCCGGCAAATGGAAGAGAAAGTGGGACGCTGGCTAGGTTCTGAGTGCCAACACCGTTTGATAAGACTAACAAGATATTTAGGAGAAGGGAATGGGAAGAGTGGTCTCTCTCCCGTTCTTATGTTCTTCCCCATGTTATCTCCTTGTAGATGACCATCTTCAAATGGTACTTTACCAGTTATAAGCTCAAAACACACCATTGCAAAGCTATAAACATCAGCTTTATGCGTAAACTTTGATCTCGGAACTGTTATACCTTTGAGGTCTTGTTCCATCTCTGTTAGAACCTCAGGTGCATACCAAATCACAGGATCAGGAGTGGTTGGTCTAGAGGAAGCTCGAGTGAATGACTGAGTTTTGACTGAGGTTAAACCGAAACCTGAGATCTTGGCGTGGAAGTAACCTTCAGTGTGACTTCTCTCTTTCAAAAGAATGTTCATTGGATTCAAGTCTCCATGGAAGATCTCATTTGAATGAAGATACTCCATGCCTCTCGCGATTTGAAGCATGATATCAATCACAACGGGAACAGAGAAGAGATATCTTCTTCTAGGTCCACAGTTCTCCTTCATGTAGCTTTTCAAGTCTTTGTGCATTAACTCCATAACCAGAGAGCACTCTTTCTTCTCTTCATCATAGAATCCACATAGGTACTGAAGTATATTCGAGTGACATAGCGATAACAGAGAAGATATCTCAGCATTCAAAGGCTCAAGATCTCCAAAAAAATGTCTCAACACAAAAGAATCACCTAACCATTGAATCTCCTTGTACTGACCACCACCTCCTAGTCTCCTCCTCACTTGGTAATCTTTAGAGCCAACAAGTATCGAACTCGGGAAGAGCCTACCATTAAACTGTTCCAAACCGGTTAGTTTCTTCAACAGAAAGTCAGCTAAACGCTTCTCAGTCTTCCCAATCTCATCGCTCTTAGACTTTCTCTTCTCTTGTAACGCCTCCACTAGATTCCATCTGTCTTCTCTCCATGAATGCTCAAAACGGCTACAAATATCCTTGGGAACCAGATACTGTTTCCCAAACCTCCATTGAAACAGCTTAGGATCATTCCACTCTCTATCATACTTTCTAGAGAAGACAACTCTCCTTCTGTCCATCTCAGAAGGGTCAAGACCAGAGATCTCTCCAGCTGCCTCGATGGCTTCGATCACGGCAGGGAAGTAACAGAACAAGTTGTGAATGTGAAACTCAACACAATCTTTGTTCTGATGAAAGTTGATCACTTTGCCCCACCAGTCTTTATTGGACATACAGTTTCTAACATACATTTCACCTTCTTTAAACACTCTGTAGAGCTCTCTCAAAGGCTGTTCAAGGGCTCTCCATTTGGAATGCTTCTCTTCAAGCTTCAAGTTTTGTCTGATATCTTCGGCTACGGTGTTGAAAGCCAAACTGAAAATCTCTAACAACAAACAGCATTGTCTTTGATTGATCAAGATATCGTCTTGTAATACCATAAGCGCATTTAAGCTTCCAAGAACCTCCCCGATTTGTCTGAATTGCTCCATCACAGGCTTGTAAAAAAAGTAGAACTAGATTGTCTGGCAAAGAACGAAAAAGAAAAAAAAAATCAAAAGCAGAGGACAATTCAATTACATTAAAACTGTTAAATGATTTTACAAAAAAAAAGAAAAACAGAATAAAGAGAAAGACCTAAAATGAAGATCCTTGTGCTTCAAGGATCGTTGAGTTCTTCTGTTTGGAGTATTTGAAATCACATAATCGAGTAATGGAATCTGAACAAAACATAAACGATCTCAAACCTAGATCTTACCTATATAACTTCGAGTCAGAAGAAGTATCAAAAAAAAAAAAAAAAAATAGTTTCCCTATTTTCTGTTTAGGGTTTGCTGCTTGCTTCCTAAAGTCCCTAAAAAAATCTCCTCAAAGGTTATCGCTGTCTCTCTGTAACGATTTTGAAGAGAAAGGAGAAAAATGTTTTCCCAGATTTTTTTTTATTAATTGCAAAATTAAGAAAAAAGGTTTGATTTGGTTTGTGTTTGGCCGTTGTCCGCACTCTCTGGGAGCGCCATTTATGTTCCCGCGACTTCGTCTTAACAAATTATTAAATAAATGTAATTTTTAACAAGAAAACTATTGTAATTATTTAGACAATTATTTCAAATAATATTTTTTTAGTTTTTATTACAAACATAATCTTAAAAAAAATGAACCAAATAACTTTTTTATTTTATATCCAGCACGACAACTCTAAATTTGATGGTTTAGTGTCTCAGTAGCTGTGACCTTTTCCTTTCCATTGAAGCCAATAACACCATGTGTAATGGAATCCATTTTTCTTCACCTCCTCCATTAATCCCAGCATAACTCAGTGGTTTACAATCTTTGTTTCGACCAAGCACTCTCTAAAACCAACGTTGATTGTAGTGAATTCTCAAGTTCTTTTTTCAGAATTGAAGGCATGTTAGGATTTTATGTCGGAGATTTTCAGTCATTGATCCATCATCATCCCATTTTTTTATTAATGGCTATCAGTAAGTAACTTTTCTTTTTGTTCTTGGACGCACAAAAGATTTACATTTTCTCTTTTTTTTCGCATGTGTTTGATGATTAAAAATCAAAATTCAGTTTCAAGTCCTTGATGAGAGTCTGGAGACTGGGAGCTTATGTTCCGGCCATAGAAAATTATCTTGATACCAACAAAAATTCACAAGTCCAAGACTTGGTGACGTCTACGACCGTAGGTCAGCGTTTACATGTTTGTTCTTCTAAAAAAATTATATGTTTCATCATAAGTTTTCATTTTCGTTGATTTGGATTGAGTTGGTGATTTACATGCGAAGCTGTGGCTGATGCTGACAAGTCGAAACCAGAGGAAGATGACTAAGGCTCCTTTGGCGTGGTGTCCTCCTGTAAATTGAGCTTCTAAAGAGCTAGATGGCAAATTCATGAAGGTAGACCAGAAAAAATTGTCTTTGTCTCTTTCAAAGTGATGTTAAACTAATGCCGTTGTTTCGTGTAACTTCGGATTATGTTATGTAGGGATGTTAAAATGGGCTCCCGCGGGCTTAAACGGGCTTAGTATAAACGGGCGGACTCATGACCTTTTTATTAGCATATAAAAATAAACGGGTTTACACGGATCCGCCCGTTTAGGCCCATCTCGTTAGTGGGCATACCCGTTAAATAAAAGGGTACCCGTTTAGGCCCGTTTATGATTTTTTAAATATATTTAAATAGAATTTAAAGAATTATATAATTTGTTTTTTTGAAATCAAATTAAAAGCTATTAAAATTTATCTTAAAATATGCAAAAGATTATTGACAAAAAATAGAATTCACAAAAAAAAAATTTGTAAACGGACCTAAACGGGCTATACGGGCAATTTTAAATTAAACGGGTTTAAACTAAACGGGTCTAAATGGGTACGGGTTATAAACGGGTTTAAATTTACAGGTTCGAAATAGGCAGAGTCTAAATGGGCAGGGCCTAAACGGGCTTGGGTAACTCATTTTAACATCCCTAATGTTATGTACTTGATATGATCCAAGGTTCGTTATATGAGTGTGTTAAAAACGCAGTTCTTTGGTCTAAACAGCAGCCCGCCAAACGTGGTCTATTAATAGTAACAAACTCTTTCATTGTTGGAGGAAACAACACATACCAATGATTCACATTCATTTTTTTATAGATTTATTATTTTACTGTATGCTTATTAGCCTTTCTTTTTTTTTCTTGCAATATTGACATTCTATCAATTAGTAAACGAGTTATTTGACGTTTCTACAGAAATGGTTGATAATAACTGTTTATTAATATGTTGATTATATTGTGATGTCATGTCCAAATCACGTTGCTCACTAATAAATGCAGTTTTGTTTATGCGGGTTTTTGACCTTCCTTTATGACACTATCATATGATTGATTGATATTGTGTGACTTTACTCTATTAGGTTCAGCTTTTGGCAACAGAACGGTAAAATCCAATAAGAAATCTGCCAAGAAAAAAAGAAAGAATCAGTACATAGGATTAGGTTGTGCCCTGGGGAAAAATGGCCCCTGAGATATGTGATCATAGAAAAGGCTCTTGAGAATTGCTTGGAGCATTCAACACCGCTCATGAAGAATAATGAGCTTATGATGTAGCTGCATGTAGGATCCATGGTGATAGAGCTAAGGTGAATTTTCCAGAGGAGATGATTCCTAGCATCTCCAGGAAACTTCATACTTCTAAGTCTTATCTTAAGAAGCCAGTGGCTAAACCAAACAAAAGCTCAATGTTGGCTCAGCTTGGTTTCAAAAAGCGAGCCTAGGCAACTCAAGGCTAGAGGCGAGCTCCACCTGAGGGGTTGACACCTTGAGGACTTGAGGCAAGGCGTTTTCAGACCACCACCACGCTTCACACCGACTTGGTGCTATTTCAGACCCATGGTTCAGCCGCAAACGCATATGAGTCGGTACTGCAACAAATCTTTTGATAAAATGGGACATGAATATTTTGGTGATGTGAGTTTCACGGAAGAGGACCTTCAGATGTCAGTTCGAGTTAACAAACTCGAACTATGTTGGAGACAACAACATATACCAGTATTTCAGCGCCGATCAGGGCAGTAACTCATTTGACTGCTCTTGCGTTTGGGTGGAGTGATCACGAGCCAAGATCTCTCCAGTGCTAGATAATTTGGGAGTTGGAGGCGTTTCCGACATTTGTATGCTGGTTATATTAAGAATTTAACGGGGATGATTGGGAGGAGATGTAGAGATGCTATAAAGAGGATACAAGACTCATAGGAACTGAAAACCACACGAGGTGGACAGCAATCATGTGAGGTTTGGCAACGAAATGTGGATTTATTCTTCGAAGATGATTTTTTTTGTTACGTTCTTCGAAGATGAATTAGTAACAGTTTTGATAAGATTTAGACAGCCGCCTATATTGGTATAATTTTGCTCATATAAAGCCAAAATTCATTTCTTTTTTTGGCAAATAAAATTAGGAACTTATTGGATCATCGTAAGAGAAACGAAAAATAACGTGGACATGTAGGAAAATGTACAAATTAGATTCCTTCGCATCCTGTTACTTTTGCTTCCTCCGTGTATTTGGTGTTTTTGGGGAAATATTGAAACTTTTGTTAGTGTTTTTTGATGTGGTTTAGAATTTGGTTCATTAATTTTTCTGCCAAATTTACTTTTTTTCACAAATGTTATGTGTTTTTTTTTTGTTAAGTATGTGAATCTCATTAAACGATTAATGAAGCGGAGAAATACAATAGACTTTGATGAATCTAATCCTAATGTATCTAAGTTGCTAAGTCAGAGAAAGCAGAGGTGTCTTAGGTAGCCACAAAAAAAGGTAAAAAAGACTAACTAAGACAAGAAAGGTTCAACCACGACCATATAGAAGTGACTGAAGCTTAGCTAAACATTACAATTTCCATGGACAACACTTAGCTTGCAGGAGACCAATGTGTAAATCTTGAAGCCGGGACCTGCATCAAAATCACATTGTTCAATAGAGAACACAACCGGAGAACGGTCCGAGGGACCGCAGACCGTCCCAAAGGCAACTCCGACAAGAGGACAGGCGAAGCAAGGTTGGCAAGTCTTGGTCCGGCCATCGCTACCAGTGAAGTTTACTCCAGACGTTGAAATCTCAAGAAGATATCAAACCGTACTCTGAGAATCCAAATTGATGAAGAGAAACCAGAGGATGAAGCACATGTGGAGTACTGGTGGTGGAAGCGGAGGTTTTAATGGCTTGACACCGGTCCCACCACGAGAGCAGAGCACAAAGGAACCCGGTCGCAGAGCATCAAGAGAGGCAGGGTGACAGAAGCTATCTTCCTTCTGAAGCTTGAAAGAGAAGGAGCATGAAGCTCCTATCAACAGGTAAGAGAGGTGAAGAGAACGTTGAATGAAACCTGGATATAACGGAGTAACAACACGAAAGCTCCGATCCAACCCAAGATCCCAGATAATTCAAGACCCAAAATAACACCATGGTGGTTGTCGAAAAATCTTACCCAAGAAGAAGTCCCCAACGATAAGCCTCTATATTGCCTTTTCAACTTGGAACAAGTGAGGGAAGTTCTTACCAAAGCAGCCAGATGAGGAGGCAAGGGATGACGGTGGAGGCAGCGAACTGACCAGAACAACGAAGGCAGCGACACTATACCACTCTGGTGAACACTCCGAGAGAGATCTAACCCAGATCCGCTCAAGGTCAACCCCTAGATCTACCACCAAAACGGCGCCTCCTTCTCAGATCCAACTAACCACGACCTCGCCACCTCTCCAAGGATTCTGTAGACGCCCACAACCACCGGTTTAGGTCGCCGGATCCGCCCGTAATCCGACGAAGAACAGAGTAGATGAAGCAAGGAGAAAGTGGATTAATTGAAGCTGGAGAAGGGAGAAGGCTGGACACGCGGGAGAATGGGGTGGCGACCGACGGGTAGAGACCCTCCGTCAGCCACCAAAAATTGGAGACAGCGAGGTTGTAGCGAGACGAGGAAGTTGGAGGGGGAGAGAAAAGAGAGAAAAAGACTCTCTCACCTCTCTTTATGTTTTAACTTTTTCTTTTTCAAATGTTTTGTGTTAGCGATATGAAAAAGTTGTTGGCTTTCTACAACAAATCTATAGCTTTGGGAGGACAATTCTATCAAGGATTATGATATTATCCGTGTTTGTCATGTATTCAATGGGACAATTTCGGTCGCGACATAATGGCTTTGCTTGAATTCAATGAAGGGATCAAAACATGACACAATATGGTTTGTACTTCCTAGGACGATCAGTAAATCTCCTAAATAGATGTCCTTCATGGATTAGTATTTTGTGTAATGATAATAATGTTTCCGGTATTGGTTTGGAAAATTTGTGTCGGTGTTGTTTTACCAAACTTCTTTGAACGTTTTGAGCGATTTTTTTTTCAAAAAAAAATCTGATAAGATAGTACATTTTTTTTTGAAAGCCATAAATTATACAGCTATGTTTGAAGAAAGATTTAAGGTACACCAAAAATTTAGATAAATGTTAAATGGCAACAAAGTAACTTAAAACCCAAAAAAAACATAAAATAACAATAAGCACATAATTTTTTAAGCTACTAAAACAATGTAAAACACATAGGTACTGAAGTATATTAGAATGACATAGCGATAACAAAGAAGATATCTCTGCGTTCAAAGGCTCAAGATCTCCAAAAAAATGTCTCAACACAAAAGAATCACCTAACCATTGAATCTCCTTGTACTGACCACCACCACCTAGTCTCCTCCTCACTTGGTAATCTTTAGAGCCAACAAGTATCGAACTCGGGAAGAGCCTACCATTAAACTGTTCCAAACCAGTGAGTTTCTTCAGCAGAAAATCAGCTAAACGCTTCTCAGTCTTCCCAATCTCATCGCTCTTAGACTTTCTCTTCTGTTGTAACGCCTCCACTAGATTCCATCTGTCTTCTCTCCATGAATGCTCAAAACGGGTACAAATATCCTTAGGAACCAGATACTGTTTCCCAAACCTCCATTGAAACA
Organism: Moricandia moricandioides; assembly: GCA_905132885.1. Classification (NCBI taxonomy): domain Eukaryota; kingdom Viridiplantae; phylum Streptophyta; class Magnoliopsida; order Brassicales; family Brassicaceae; genus Moricandia; species Moricandia moricandioides. The sequence continues at coordinate 39,844 of CAJHQQ010001501.1, forward strand.
GCTTAGGATCATTCTGAAAGTGCAAAGATGACACCACAATAAGTAATACAGAAGGTAAACCGAGAGACAAATTACACAAGCAAACACCAAGCTTTTATTAGAATCTCCTTTAAACAATCTTTACAAGACTTGCTTATTCAGCTTTTACACGCCTTGTGTTAACACCCTAACACACGCTACTGAAGGATTCCTAAGCTACTCGCTTATGTCTCTCCTCCGTCAAGTACTTCAGCCACTGCTTCAGCACGACCCAAGACCACTTCCAAGAGCTTCTCTTTCTTTCTATAAGATCAGCCTCCGTGTCTCTGTCTCTCTACAGACGACCCCATAGCTATTTTATATTAGTCTCCATGTTCCCGAAACCCTAGTCTCCAAGGCAACATGATATGGACATCTTCCATAACAATAAATGCAATTTTCCTTTTCTTGGAATGCACTTATTCCTCTTTCTTTAAGTCATAAACTTGCTCCTCAAGTTTATTCCTCTTTCCTTTTTCTTCAAGATACTCCCTTGCTCTCCAAGTCTACACGACTCCAGCTCAGCATCTTGACTCCACATGGTCTTCACCACTTACCACGACGTCTGCTTCAGCAACTACGTCATCGACTGCTTCAGGGCGGACATCTTACATCAGTAATCTCCCCCTTTTAGCTTTGTGTGCCGATCAAGCACAACATTCTTCTGGTTCAACAACCACGTTCCCCACCTGGAAACTTCAATGCTAAATGTGCTTTTCTCCCCCACGAGATGTGCACCACAACATGATTTTCTCCCTCTTGAGATTGCACCATCTACTGCAAGACATCCATCACCATGCTCTTCTCCCCCATGAGATATGCACTCCTTGGACCAGAACGTCACCATTCTCCCCCTGCTTGATTGCATACTAAGCTAAAACAAAGATGCTTAGATGTCAAGCTTTACAGACCCAACCGTCTGCTTCTTCATGAGTACTGCATCAGGCTCTGATGCACCTGTCGAACTACATTCCGACCCACTTCTGATGAGGACCTGGCTTTCTTCATGCGTCGTCTCCTTGACCATGAGCCCCTCCTCATCCACACTGAGTGCCTTTTGCACTCGTTGCTATTGTCTTGGAGTGATTTCACTATCACCCTCCTGAAGATCATCTCGCATCACTTCCTGACGCACTTCGATCTCCTTCCCCTTTGTGCTATGGACAACTCCGTGTCCTAGCTCCAGACTTGATGCTCTTTGACCTTCCTCAAGGTCACTCCTATCAGAGCTGCATCCATCTTCAGATGTTTCTTCCTTGACCTCATCAAGTGAGCCACTCTTGGCTACAAACATCGCATCAACCCTCTTGGGTTTAGTGAACGCCTTGTTCACCTTCTTGGCCATGTTTCTGCTCTTCTCACGAGCAAAACACTCCACCTTCTTATGTCCAACCTTCCCACAGAACCAACAACACATCCGATGTTGCTTCTTGCTAGGCCTGGCCCAGTTACTGATGCACCGATCAGTCCCCTTCCTTGTACCAGCTGCACAACCATGCTTCAGAACCTCTAGTCTGACCTTCATGTTGCTGCAATGATGTACCACTTTTGGCTTGTTACTCACAGCCACGCGCTGTAGAACTTCTTGTCGTACTCCTTGTCGCACGTCCCGACGTACTTCCTGACAAGCTTCTTTGGCTCCACTTTTTGATGTGCTTGCATGCACAAAGTGTGATAGCCCCTTCTGCTTAACTTTCCTAAGCTTGCTAACCTCCTGCTCAAGAGACTCATTCTTCTCATTCACAGCCGCAAGTTCTTCCCGAAGTTCTTCAAGCAGCTCATTTTGCTTCTGAGCCATATCCTCCAATCTCAGATTCTGATCCTTGACCCTCAACCACTTGTTAAGCAGCACGTGATACTCCACATCACCTGTACTGATATCTGAATCAGAGGATTTACTAGATCCCTTCGTGCGTGCACCAAATGCAACCATATTCTTCAGCACCTTTCCATCATCCTTAGACTCTGACTCATCAGACGACTGCAATGGAATGCCTTTACCCTTCTTTGCGTTTGGACATTCACGCCGTGTGTGTCCAATACCTCTACACTCAGAGCACTTGAGCTCCTTTCGTTGTGATGTAGGGCAGTCAGCCCTCACATGACCAACTCCTTCACACTCGTAACACTTGAGACCTTCTCTTCTTCTGTTACGACCACCATACTGCTTCACAGCTTGAGGCATCCTCCTATCAGAATGACTCATGAACCTGCTGAAATTTCTAACCAGCCACCCCACGGCATCTTCAACCTTGTGAAATTTATCACCTTCTTCGCCAGCCACAAGCGCTATACTCTTTGGCGCACCACTTGATGTAGAGGCTACCGAGCTACTACATGTCTCCATCTCTTCTGCCTTCAGCATGCCCACTAGTTTGTCAAACTTGAGCTCATCCGTGTTCTCACTAATACTCAGGGCTGACTTGTGAGCTCCAAACTTCACTGGAAGACAGCGCAGTAACTTCTTCACTAGCTTCTTCTCCTTGTACTTCTTTCCAAGTACACATGCTTCATGCGCCATAGAACTGAGTTTGGCACTGAAGCTCGCCACAGAATCATTATCAGACCACCTGAGATTCTCAAACTGTGACCTAAGATGATCCAAACGTGTCCTCTTGACACTGTCATCTCCTTCAAACGAATTCAGAAGGATCTCCCATGCTTCTTTAGCCGAAGTACTCCCCTGAATCTGCTGAAATTGCTCTACTTCAACAGCTCCAAAGATTGCCGACAACGCCTTTGCATTAAACTTTGATGCATTGCGTTCTGCCTCAGACCAATCCTCTTTTGGCTTTAGCTTATTCTCATCTGTTGTGACTATGGTAGGCTCCTCCCAACCATTCTCCACAGCTGTCCACGCATCTTCATTGATTCCTCGAATCAACTGCTTCATGCGAGCTTTCCAATGACCATACTGGTCCGCATTCAACATGATTGCCTTCTGAAAAGAAACAACCGTGTCCATCTTTACCTCTAGGATCACACCAGTAACTTAGATGACCCGCTCTGATACCAATTGAAAGTGCAAAGATGACACCACAATAAGTAATACAGAAGGTAAACCGAGAGACAAATTACACAAGCAAACACCAAGCTTTTATTAGAATCTCCTTTAAACAATCTTTACAAGACTTGCTTATTCAGCTTTTACACGCCTTGTGTTAACACCCTAACACACGCTACTGAAGGATTCCTAAGCTACTCGCTTATGTCTCTCCTCCGTCAAGTACTTCAGCCACTGCTTCAGTACGACCCTAGACCACTTCCAAGAGCTTCTCTTTCTTTCTATAAGATCAGCCTCTGTGTCTCTGTCCCTCTACAGACGACCCCATAGCTATCTTATATTAGTCTCCACGTTCCCGAAACCCTAGTCTCCAAGGCAACATGATATGGACATCTTCCATAACAATAAATGCAATTTTCCTTTTCTTGGAATGCACTTATTCCTCTTTCTTTAAGTCATAAACTTGCTCCTCAAGTTTATTCCTCTTTCCTTTTTCTTCAAGATACTCCCTTGCTCTCCAAGTCTACACGACTCCAGCTCAGCATCTTGACTCCACATGGTCTTCACCATTTACCATGACGCCTGCTTCAGCAACTACGTCATCGACTGCTTCAGGGCGGACATCTTACATCAATACATTCCACTCTCTATCATACTTTCTAGAGAAGACAACTCTCCTTCTGTCCATCTCAGAAGGGTCAAGACCAGAGATCTCTCCAGCTGCCTCGATGGCTTCGATCACGGAAGGGAAGTAACAGAACAAGTTGTGAATGTGAAACTCAACACAATCTTTGTTCTGATGAAAGTTGATCACTTTGCCCCACCAGTCTTTATTGGACATACAGTTTCTAACATACATTTCACCTTCTTTAAACACTCTGTAGAGCTCTCTCAAAGGCTGTTCAAGGGCTCTCCATTTGGAATGCTTCTCTTCAAGCTTCAAGTTTTGTCTGATATCTTCGGCTACGGTGTTGAAAGCCAAACTGAAAATCTCTAACAACAAACAGCATTGTCTTTGATTGATCAAGATATCGTCTTGTAATACCATAAGCGCATTTAAGCTTCCAAGAACCTCCCCGATTTGTCTGAATTGCTCCATCACAGGCTTGTAAAAAAAGTAGAACTAGATTGTCTGGCAAAGAACGAAAAAGAAAAAAAAAAATCAAAAGCAGAGGACAATTCAATTACATTAAAACTGTTAAATGATTTTACAAAAAAAAAGAAAAACAGAATAAAGAGAAAGACCTAAAATGAAGATCCTTGTGCTTCAAGGATCGTTGAGTTCTTCTGTTTGGAGTATTTGAAATCACATAATCGAGTAATGGAATCTGAACAAAACATAAACGATCTCAAACCTAGATCTTACCTATATAACTTCGAGTCAGAAGAAGTATCAAAAAAAAAAAAAAAAATAGTTTCCCTATTTTCTGTTTAGGGTTTGCTGCTTGCTTCCTAAAGTCCCTAAAAAAATCTCCTCAAAGGTTATCGCTGTCTCTCTGTAACGATTTTGAAGAGAAAGGAGAAAAATGTTTTCCCAGATTTTTTTTTATTAATTGCAAAATTAAGAAAAAAGGTTTGATTTGGTTTGTGTTTGGCCGTTGTCCGCACTCTCTGGGAGCGCCATTTATGTTCCCGCGACTTCGTCTTAACAAATTATTAAATAAATGTAATTTTTAACAAGAAAACTATTCTAATTATTTAGACAATTATTTCAAATATTTTTTATAGTTTTTATTACAAATATAATCTTAAAAAAATGAGCGAAATAAACTTTTTTATTTTATAATTTTTTTAAAAAAAAAATTTAAACATCACATCCAACACGACAACTCTAAACCTAAATCTATATTGGTTAATCAAAAAGGATATAAGTGTGTATTTACACCATTTAATCAAATTTATTTTTATTATTTTTTTAAAAAAAATTATTTTGTAACAAAAAAAAATTTAGAACTATTTAGAGAATTCTCTAATTAATCTAGAGTTTGAACCAAAATGAGGGAAAATAATTTAACCATGCGAGGTTTGAATATTCTTTACATAATTTAACCATACATTTTCAGGTTGAACCTATTGGCCTTTGACTCAGTTTCAGTTCTCTGCTTTCATCATCCTCATCCATATCAACCCTCTCGTAGTCAGAACAAAACGGGAACCAAACATAACTGATACGTTCCTTTTTTATGTGAATCATATTCAGTTTCTCTGTGTTTACGTTGTACGAACAAAGACCATCACAGCTTGAAAACGTTACCATGTCGTTGCTTGGAGTCCACAACTCTTTTTCTCCAAATCCCATCCGTTTAATATCTTTCACTTTTACCCACGACTTTTCAAAACTGCTCTTTAAAACCCATAACCGGTAAAATCTCTCTCTTGAAAGAGAATCCGTCATCCACCAACGGCAAACACCTAGCTTCCCTTCGTATCTGACCAATGTTGGAGAAAAACCAAAGTTTGGAGTTTTAAGGAAAGACCATGTTTCGGTTTTGAGACAGAACCGAATCACATTGTCCTCCCATGATAACAAGTGCAAGAATCTAGTAGCATGTACCGGGTTTGAAAAAATAAGACCGTCATTTCTTGGTAGATGCAAATTCTTTATCCTCTTCCACTTAAACGTATCGGAATCGAAAACTTCACAGACGAAAGTTCTATGACTCCAATTCTGTATACCCGGTAAACTAGAAAGCCTAAGAATTTTATACCGGAAAGGGTTCAATTGGTTTACCGCTAAACCGAATGAGATAGCGTAACTTCGCATGGTCGGGTTCGGTATGATCTGAAACTGTTTTGTGGTTGGTTTGCAGACTATGTACTCCTGCGCACTTGGTCCTGTTTCATTGACACAGAGCAAAATCCCATGACTTGCATCGCAAGCTTCAATCTTTACTTTTCCCGGTGGTAGAAAATCGATTGAGACTATGTTGTTTTCAGAAACTCTCTTCTCGTGGACGAAGCTGGTTTGATAATGGTCGTATCCTCCTGCTCCTCCATATGATTGCGCAAAGTAGCCGGAAATAGCATTGGTTCGATCGCGATTGAGGTTGAGAAACCAAGACTCGTAGCTTCTCTTGTTGCACTCTTTGTCAAGAAGCCTGGATTTTCCAATATCCGAAGCTGGAAAACGAGAGAGAATCTCTAGGATCATATCGTGATTTATCACCGGGGAACTCATGATCCTAGAACCCCTCAATGAGAAGACATTAAAAAGAATCAGTATCGGTTGACAATCACCAAGTGTTCATCAGAGTAAATGTAATTCTTCTTGTCTCATCAGAGTTTCACAAACCGCTTGCTCCTAATAAGAAAATTATTTTAGAGAACATGAAACATGTAAGGTTTTAGTTTTGGTGATTTTGTTGTTAAACATGGTTTTCAGTTTACCTTCTTATTGGCCCTTGAAGCAGAGCTTAGGTCAATTAATTTCTTCAGCAGCGAATAGACTATATGAGCTTCCTTGTTAGAGCACCTTCAACACCAAGGTTTAGGAGGAGTTCTGACTATTTAAAGTAAATGAAAAATAATTAAAGTAGGAGAGAGAATAAAACAAATTTAAAGTTTTAGGAATCTGTTGAGAACCAAAAAAAACAGATGTCACTCCAGTAAAGTTTCAATTGGTTTAACCAAATCTAAACATAAATGAATAATTATAATAGTAATCTCTATATATTAATCCTGGAGCATTAGAACTTTTAAGTGTAGTCACGTGTCATCACCAGGATGATTCTTAGTATCCTTAGAAAAAAAAATTGGTTCATCTAATTATAGATTATACTTTTATTAGATTAACATTCATATTGATTAGTAGTGCATAAAAAGATATTTTACATTTTTTTCTTAAATAAAAGCTACAAAATTACATAATATAATTAACATATATGGGATAATTAATGTTTTGAATAATAAAGATTTGATAATATATTTTCTATTCTTCATCATTTTTAATTTATATTATTAAAAAAAAAATCACATTAACCATATAATAAAAATCTAAAAAAAAATTCTTGCATGTTATATTATGATTTTTTTTAAAACAACTATAAATTACTAAAACAGTAAAAGCATTACAATCAAAATTTTGTGAACAATTTTTTTTGTTATAAAAAGATACAAATGATCATAATATCATATGAATATTAAGTATCATTTAATGTATATTCAGATTAAATATATATATATATACTTTAATATTGTTTAAATCAAACTATATATCATATAAAATACACATATGTTAATTATATACTTAGATGGAGTATTACAACATATTTTGGTACGCACATGTCATTATAACATATTAATATACGAGCTATATATATTAATCCTGGAACATTAAAATCCTTAAAAAATAAGTTATCAATCCTAGGTAAGTTATTGGTTCCTCAATTATTTAATATATATATATATATATTATTTATAATATGTATGAGCTATATATATTAATCATGGAACTATATATATGAGCTTTTTTGGTAGTCACATGTCATCACTACAAGGATTTTTAAAATATTTAAGAAAATAAGTTATTCCATCTAAATATATATCATATTTTTTTATTAAACTAATTATCAGATTAATTATTTGTGTGTAAAATAATAATTTCTATTCTTTCCTTAAATAAAAGCTACGAAATTACCTAATATGATTAACAAATATGTGACAATTAATGATTTTGAATAATAAATATTTGATAACAATATATGTATCTTCCATCATTTTGTTCAATTTTATATTCTTGAAAGACATTTAAAAATCACATAAGTATATAATAAAAAAATCTAGATTTTTTTCTAATTTGCTATATTTTGAATTTTTTAATATAAATTACTAAGGCTGCTAAAAATCTACGATGAAATTTTTTTGATCAATTGTTTAATTTTTTTATTATACAAGATATAAATGATCATAAAATCATGTAAATATGAAGTCTCATTTAATATATATACATTTATTTCAATATATATATACAATATATAAAATACATAAACATGTTAATAAAAATAATATTCATATTAATAAAAATAATATTTTTGTCACAACAAATATAAAAATGTTAATAAAATCATATGAGTATTAAGCCTCAATAAATAAATATTTATATTAAATATATTATATATCTATATCAATATCATTTGATTTTAATTATATACTATATAAAATAAATAAATGGTTTATTTTGTTTTTTAACAACAAAAAGTTTTCTAAATAAAAAGAAAGATTGTTTTTATTTATGTTCTTACTCAAATTTAATTGTAAAGGTAATAGCTATTCACTCCTCAATTATTCAATATATTTATTATTTCATAATATGTAAATTAATACAAAATAAATAATATTATCTACAAATAATTTATATACATAGTTAATCTTCATTCTGCGCAAGCATTGATCTCAAATGTTACTTGATCATATCATTTCAAAAATATGATTCTTCATATCGAAGTGAGATGGTGAATTATAACATTCGAATGATATCAATGAAGCCCAATGATATGTATAAGGCCAGACATTACACATGCAGTGAGAGTCGTTAGAAAATTTATGAGCAATCCAAGAAAGGAACATTGGTTAGGCGTGATGTGGATTTTCAGATATATGAATGGGAATCCAAGTTTGTCGCTATGTTTCACGAGGTCTTAAATGCAATTGCAAGGATATGTTGATGTTGACAATGGATGTGACATTGACAGCACGGAGAGCAAAACCAGGTACGTTTACACTTTTGGCGGTACTGCAATTTGTTGCGTTTCAAAGTTGCAGAAAATGTATCTATATCAAACTATGAAGTTGAGTATGTTACGGTAACCGGGGCAACATAAGAGATGATGTGGTTACAATCTTTTCTACAAGAGCTAGACCATGACCAATGGAAAAGTATGATGTATTGTGATAGTAAGAGTGTCATTGATTTGGCAAAGAATCTGTTTTACCATGTTTAGACGAAGCATATATATTGTTGGTTTATTTCATCAGATCAGCATTAGAAGATAAACAATTGGTGCTTGAGAAGATCCCACGAAGTAAGAATCTGGCAGACATGCTGACAAAGGTTGTGCCGTGTAAAAATATGAGGTTGTGTACAACCTTAGTTGGCTTGTTGGAGTAACAAGCTGGGAATACATGTTACATTGATCAATGTGTGAAGACAGATTGAAAGCAGTCTTCAAGTGGGAGAGTGTTAGTTAAAGAACACGTTTTTGTGTTGGCCGGTGATGACGACAATGATGGGGTTGAATTTTCAACAAAAGAAGCACACAACTTTTAATAATTGTGACTGTTCACACATTCTACTTCTTCTATAAATAGCCAACGAAGGTGAAGAGCAACACATCCCAAAACAAAGAGAAAACAAGAGAAGAAGAAGCTTGTGAGAGAGAAAAAGAAAAAAAGAAAAAAAAATTGTAAGAAATTAAGAGTAACTTTTTGATTGTATTTAGGATCGGATGTGAGTTGAAAACATTGTAAAATTTTCTGGGTTGATAATAAAAGATTTGTAGCTTGTCCGGAGATATATGCAAGATTAGCCGAACTCCGTTAATAATTTTGTGTGAGTCTTCTTTACACAAAATTTGACCCTTATATTTCCTAACAACATTAACTTGGGCAAATCTTCAAAACTCTGATCCCAATCTCCAAATACTCTTTTAATAGCTTCCTCTAGCAGCCAGAGAATCCTTACTTTCAATCTCATATCCAATTAGAATCTTCAAGCTGCATCTTCAATGCATGATGTTTCTTTAGAGATAAGAATTGTTTTTGTATCTGTTTCCCCGAAATACTTTTGGTTCAGGTCGGATTCATTCAGTTATGGTTCTTTGTATATTCAAATTGTGGAGACGTTCGTTTATCAGTTTCGTTTTGAATTTGATACAACATTTTTCGAGTCGGGGTTGGTTTGGTATTTTGTCCATCCCTAAATTTTTTACTTACAAAACCGGTTTAATCCGACTTCCTCGAAATCAAAAGACAATAGAATCATTAAAGCTAATCCACGCAAAACCCTAATTCTTGTTCTGTTCAAATCTATATAACTTTCAGATCTGCATCTTACTGTTTCGGAGTTGTTTTGCATTGGGACTTACCTGATAATCATGGTTCTTCCACAATTGTTTAGCATTATTTTCAACCTTTATTAATTGGTTATTACATAGATAAAATACAAATGTGGAATCATTGATTCTTACAAGCAAGGGAAATGAGAAAGGTAGACAAAAATGCTCCTGACCAGTAGTAAGCACTAGAACACCGCTTCTCCTTTATTGAAAATTACTAGAAACTGTATACAAATTTAAAATTAGTCAAAGTCAAACACTATACTCAACGTATCTTCGATATGGTGTCCCGAACCAATTGTTCCGAGTTGCCATCATATTGTTTAACATTTGGGGTCAGTAATACCACAAGACTTGAGATAAATGCTTAGGACATTGCTATCGAGGATACGAGTTTTAATAAAGGATTCACGTTGTATGGTATTGAGTAATAGACTCGATTCGCCTTCTTTATAAACACGTACATAATTAGCTATGTATATAAATAGACTACATGCAAGGCTCAATTACTTTTCCATAATAGTTTAAGAAATTTATAGAAAGACTATTAAATTTTTCAAATGGTTTACAAATTATAGTAATTTATTCTGATCAATAACAAATTGTATAAAAACTGAAAAAAAAAAGAAGAAGAAAGAATCAAAGATTCACTAGTATGGTGTCTCGATACTCTTTTATACTATGTTCAACATTTGGGGTTAGGAATACCACAAGACTTGAGACTAGAGCTAAGGACAGTGGTATCGACCATACGGGCTTTAATTATATCACACAGACATGTATGATGCTGTTTCAGACTCGCACAACATGTGCTCTTCACCGGCGCTCCACGAGCTATGCCATCAAAGCAAACCTTAACCGCGTTTGTAAGACATGACTTCCCATTGCTCTTGGGACCAGGGATAGCTTTTGTCGGAGGAGGGAATGATGCCAAGACTATGACAAATGTGATAACCAACAATGCTACCATCTTCATGTTTAGTTCTTCGTTTAGATTGTTTGGATTCCTATTGTTGTTTAGAAAAAAAGTTTGAGAAGTTATTGAGGTATTTATTGAATCACTAGTGATTCACATATCGTATGGTATTGCAAAATAAACGCGTTTTATTTTGCTAATCAACATGAACGTAATTTAGCATTGTGCAAATATAGCCTTAAGGTAAAAACTAAAGTCCATTGGTTTGGTTGGTGTAGAAAATTATAGAATTTTTTTTTTTTTTTACATTCTTATAAAAATTGAAAGGAAAAACAAAAGAAACAAGGATACATAGGAGAAGTAAATGTTCTTTTCTTGTTTAACAAGTGACATCAAAGAGCTTTGAAACAGAGAGATCAAACATTAACATAGGAATATAACTTAATTTTATGGAAGATCCTTTGTAAAGTCCTCTCTCCCTTATAACCGAGTCTTGATGGATCAAAAGCACAAACTTTAACCCATTGCATATTTCTAAGTCCAGCTTCTAGCAGTAGACTCATACTTGGCTCTATCGGTTTTATACATGTGAGCAATCTCTGGAACCAAAGGATCATCTGGGTTTGGATCTGTTAACAATGAACACATCGAAAGCAAAACCTAGCAAGTCATAATGCATTGGATTAAAATGAGAGTTAATACTCTCATTATCACCATTTATTAATTTTGTAAAGAGAGCTTGTTTTGTTCACCTTGGATATGGTGAGGGCAGGACTCCATTGTTCTTTCAAAATGTCGAGGCAAATGCTTCCATTGCTGTTGACTAGGGTGAAACACTTTTGTCCTAAATGCAACCTACAAGAAGAAAAAAGGCAACTGAGTTCCATCCAATAGAACTCATCTAATGATTTTAGTTTAGCAAACAAAATGATTATAACCTTTGGTGGTTTGAAAGGATAATCCGGAGGGAAGTGAATGGTTACGGAAAGACTCCACCAGAGTAAGGACTATCACATGGACCCATTATTGTAGCTTGCCAATGAAACATGTCTTCACCAAATGGGCCTTAAGGGTTACACAATCGTTCATATAAGACAGAGTAGAAAGCTTAGTCTTAATAAACATATGATGTATGGCATCAACTAAAAATACACAAAGGCTCGAGTGCAGTAGCGATGTATTGAGACTTATCTAGCAGAAGAATGCATGAGCAGTTTGAGATTCTCCTACTACTGACTCTATTGAGACCAACAATACGGATAGATTACAGACAATTCACATTTTAATAAACAGAAGCTAACATGTAAAACAGCCAAATGCAATAGACAACTAGCAATGACTTAACTTCTTTCTACTCAAAACTCGGGGGAACAGAGAAAAGTTCCAGACCTCAAGTTTGAAATTATCTGTCATGGATACTTTAATAAACAAGGCATGATGCAATCTCTGGTGGGCATCAAAAACTTAATTCAAAGAAGAGAGAAAAAAACTAAATTTTCAGCTATGTCTCCTAAAGTATGATCAATTACAATCTCTTTGACTAACATTCCCTAAGATAGCTGCAACGACAAGACAGATGCTAGATACCCATCAGTTTGTTGTAAGAAAATACTAAACTTTTAATTGCTATCTTATTGATTACGATAACTAGAGAGTTGCAACAAAGTATCCAGGGCTGGTCGAAAAAAATATTAAATTTCTACTCTACACCAAGGTGATTAGAAAGCTGCAATGACCCAATTTAGTATCAGTATGTATACCAATCAGTTTATTCAATCTAATCTATTAGATTAGAGTCCTATGACTTTTTTATGTGTGATATTTTTATTTGGACCAACTATTAAAAAATTAATAAAAATATACATAATTTAATTATAATATCTTTTAATATATTAATCAAAAGCAATTAAACAATTTAAAAAAAAAAATCTAACAATATTTTTTTAGAATCTTTTTGAAATTTATTTTCATAATTAATTTTCTAATCTATTAGATTAGAGTCCTATGATTTTTTTATGTGTGATATTTTTATTTAGACCAACTATTAAAAAATTAATAAAAATATACAAAATTTAATTATAAGATCTTTTAATATCTTAATCAAAAGAAATTAAAAAATTTTTCAAAAAAATCTAACAATATCTTTTTAGAATATTTTTAAAATTTATTTTCGTAATTAATTAATATAAATTATAACTATCACTAAAATATAATTATAAATTAACATTAATTATCTTTTTATTTTTAAAAAAAAAAATTTAAAACATAGAAAATATTTAAATTATATTTTACTGACAATTAAAAATTAAAATAATTATTTTCAAAGTATATTTAAAAAGATTTTGTTAAAATTCTTTTAAATATTTATTTATATTTTAAATAAAAAGATATTAAAATATATCTAATCTATTAAATTTAAGTCATATTTTGCTTTTCATGTGTTATATTTTAATTTTGGACTATTAAACACATGTTCATCTAAATCATTTAGATTACATGATATAACATATTTATTTATACATGTAATTTATCATAAATATGTTTAACCAATTTAAATCAAATTAGTCATTAATCCGAAACCAACCCACAATGTATTTCGAAAATAAAATCACATCTACATAATAAATAATTCACATATCTTACATTCCTTAATATTTATAATTTTTCAAAAAAAACTAATCAGTTATAAATAAAATCATATATATTAAATCTAATTTTTAACATATCATATATTCACTAATATATTCAATTAAAAAGCGTAAAAACACATTTAAAATAGATCATATAAAAATTAATTTTCTAAAAGATCTCAAACCATATGAAACTGGATGGAAAATTAAGGTTAAGGTTAGTAGGTCAAAGTGACACATTTAAAGTTAGAGTTAGTGTAGACTTCTCGTTGTCACTTCATATACAAATACTTATATTAGGTATTCAGAGCTCTGTGACGACATGCGATTCTTCTAGAAGGTAGAAACAACTTATTTAAACAATCTATAAAGTAAAATAAATGTTTAACTATAAAAATGAAACTTAACCGCGCATGGCGCGGGTTCTATTCTAGTTTATATTAATTAAGAATACAAAGTAAAGGACTTTAACTTCATATGCCCTAAAGGGTCTTCAAAAATTCTAATATACTCCATCAAAATCTTATTTTATTTTATTTAATTATTTTTAAATGTAAAATCGAGTTAAAAACTTTTTTACCCCTAATAAAAGACACTTATTACGTTGACCCAGCCTTATATCCGACATTGACCCAGATCCAACCGGGTCAAATCTGGATCTTAACCTAAACACTCTAAACGACGTTGTATTGTATATGGTTTCTTAATTTTCTAAGTGTCGACTCCCTCTCTCTCTCTTGTGCGATTGAAAAGGGGAGGCGAAGTGTAACCCTAAACTGTGATTTTCTCTTCGATTTTCTTCGTTTCTTCTTCATTATTTTCAAATTCACGCTCCAACCGACGGTCTTCCTCTTCTTCTTAACTTTGTACATCGTGGTAAGTGTTTTCTTGTCTCTCTTGATTTGGTCGGATTTTGAAATTAGGGTTTTAAAAATTGGGGAAAAGTCGTATTTTTGAAAAATAAAAGGGGAAATCGTGTTTTGCCTTTGAAATTGGGGAAAAAAGATGATGAAATATTAAGTTAGGTCACTGTTGTTTTCTGAATATGATATTTAGGAGGAAAGTAGTATGTGTTGCGAATTTGTGGGCTTTTGACTGGTTTAGTTTTATCAAAATTGTTGAATGGCATGAAACAAGATTGGAGAACCCATGTTAAAAGAATTTGAAACTCGGATAAATGGTGTTTTTTGAATCGAGTGTGTTGTACTTTGTGTGTAGTATGTATATATGAGTTCGTGGTTTAGCTTAATTGATGTTACTATACGGTTTGCATTTGAAGTAATTGATTGTTGTGTTTGTAACGTCTTGTACAAAAAATGAAATGCCAAAAGCGAAGGCGTCAATCTACTAGAATTAGAAAGGCGGTCTCAGATGGGAACAAAGCGGTCTCAGATGGAAATGAATCGGCAAGAGAAGATGCAATCCGCCAAAAGAGTACTCCAGTGAGAGAATCGACTGTAGTATCGCTCTCACTTGATTCCGAAAGTGAAGAAATGTCTGTTGTGTCATCTAAGGTAATCATTGTTAGTTAGAAAGTCGTAGTAGTCTTATTAGTATTAACAGTATTACTAGTATGACTAGTATTACTAGTATGACTAGTATGACTAGTTGTACTAATTTTACTAATCTTACTAGTCTTACTAGTTTTATTGGTTTTACTAGCTTACTAGTTTTTTTATTTAATATATATATTTAACGAATGACTAATATATATTGCAGGCAAGACAACCAATGCATCCCCTTGAATTTTACTTCAAGAGCACAGAGTACACGAAGATTTGCAAAATTCAAACGAAGTGCTTTGTGAGCAACACAGTCGATGTGATCAAGAATCTTAAGACCTAGGTTAGATGGTTCACAAACCATCCTCAGTTTCAGCACTTTTTTCACATGCCTGATAAACGATACCTAAAGCTCCAAGGAATGTGGATGTTACTCATGCGCACCATTTGTACTCCAAAAGATGATGTTGCTTGGTTTGCGGTGAATGGTGTGCCCATCCGCTATTCTATGAGGGAACATGCACTCATCTCTGGCTTAGACTTCCATGAGTACCCCAAGAGATATTTGAAGATTGGGAGTTCTAAGTTCGTGGATTATTACTTCGGTGGCAACCAGAAGATCACCATAAAAGATGTTGAGCAGAAGTTGTTGTCTACGAAGGCATGTAATGATAAATTGAAGATGGCTATCTTGTTCTTCCTTAGTCGGGTTATTAGGGGAGGTGCAAAGGATAATGGCCTTTTAGACCCGTTCATCTAAAGGATCGTGGATGACTTGGATGCTTGCAGAACATTTCCTTGGGGGCGTCTAATATTTGAGGATGCAATTAAGTCTATTAATCATATGATGGGCCTTCTGAAGGGTGAAGTGCATGAGGCATGCGGCTTTCCTGGATTTTTAATTCCGTTAGAGGTAAAGCATTTAGTAATATATGTAGTTATTTTATAATCGAAAATCTAACACTGTGACACTTTATTTGTGAAGATTTTAGCTTTTGAATTTATTCCAAAGCTGGGGAAAAATTTTGAATCTCTTCAAACACGCCTAGTGAAGACTGTCCTAGGATGTGCAAGAGTTGGTTTACAAAGAGTAGTATGAGGGGTTATCCTTTGGAAGAGATATATGAAGCGCTTGGAAATACAAAGGTACATGTATATAATATTAAGTAGAAACTGACATAATAGAATAATTAAACTCACCTTAATGATTTTTTAGGTTATTAACAGTGTGTTGGTGCCAACTGTTGGTAAGGAAAGGATGCTGGCTCGTATCATTGATGAGGAGCCAGAGTATCATCATGAGGGCAACATAAGTGAGAGTTCGAACCATTGGCTAAATGTGAAGCAAAATAATTTTTTTTGGAAAGAACTATATGAGTTAGTTGTTGTTGCACGAGTGTTTACAAGGAAGAAAGATAAGAAAAAGTGACGTTTGTAGAAGGATCATCTTCTAATTCTGGTTTGGAGTTGAGTTTGAAAGGTGTGGAAGAGAGAATTTTGGAGTCTATGGGAGAAGGATTTTCTGGACTTAAATCAACGGTAGAGACAAAGTTGGATACTATGGACTTGAGGATGAGTGAACTTGAGAAGAACCAACGACTTTTGAGAAGAATGGCTAAGAAAATAGAAGATAGTTAACTTCTATTGAGAGCAAGGGAAATGAGGAGAAGAATTATGGTGAATATATGGATTTTGGACAATGGAATGATAG
This sequence comes from Moricandia moricandioides, assembly GCA_905132885.1. Taxonomy (NCBI): domain Eukaryota; kingdom Viridiplantae; phylum Streptophyta; class Magnoliopsida; order Brassicales; family Brassicaceae; genus Moricandia; species Moricandia moricandioides. The sequence continues at coordinate 56,677 of CAJHQQ010001501.1, forward strand.
GGATTGTGTTAGAGCTGAAGGGAAGGGTATAGAGAATGTTGAGGCTGAAGACCATGGTAAGAATGTTGAGGACTCGGGTGGGGCCAATGAAAGTAGTGACTATATTGAGCAAGAGGCTAAGAAGAGGAGAGTAGAGGCGAATGAAGCGTGGAGGAGAATTCTTTCTGAATGTGACAATGATGAAGAAACCGAGGCTGAGAAAGACCCTAAGGCTCGGGTTGAGGCAAAGATCAATGAAGAAGAGGCAGAGAAAGAACCCGAGGCTGAGAAGATGCTTAGAATCGGGTTGAGGCAGAGATCAATGGAGAAGAGGCTGAAAAAGAACCCGAGGCTGAGAAAGATGCTGAGAAAAAACCCAAGGCTGAAAAGATGCTGAGAAAGAACCTGAGGCTCGGGTTGAGGCAGAGATCAAGGGAGAAAAGGCAGAGAAAGAACTCGATGGAACTCCTACACCACCACGTGGTGGGACTAAGACAGATAGAATCGCTGGAACTTCTACACCACCATGTGGTATGACTAAGGCAATGGCCGCGAGGAAACTAGTACTTACCCCACCACGTGATATGCTGGCAGCTAGAAAGACGAATGCAGAAAAAGGTGAAGAGAATCCTTTGGAAAGAGAAAAAAAACAGTGACAAAGTTGTGGAAGAAGAGAAACCTGTGGAAACAGGGGAAAAACAATGACGAAGTTGTGGAAGAAGAGAAAACTGTGGACACAGGGGAAAAGATCAGTGAGGAAGTTGTGGAAGAAAATAAAAAAGAGGAAGATGCTAGGGAAGTTGTTGAAGGAGAAGTTCAGAAAGTTGTTGAGGAAGAGGAAAAAGAGGAAGAGGCTGGGAAAGTTGTTGAAGAAGAAACAGGAAATTTTTTTGAGGAAGAGGCTAAAAATATATTGAGGAAAAAAAGCAAAGGTGGATAATAGTCATTTACGAGGACATTGAGGAGAGGATGAATGGGAGTAATGAGGAGAAGATGGCTGAGACCAAAGAAGCAGCGAGACATGGGATCAAGCATAGGTGCAAGCAGAAGATAATGATGTATGGAAAACCAAGGAAGAAGAAAACATCAAAAAAAGTTACACCGACTGATGGTGCACCTAAGAAAAGGGGCATACCAAGGAAGAGTGATGTTGATGGTGCACCTAAGAAGAGAGGTAGACCAAGGAAGATTGATGCTGATGGTGCACCCCAGGCATGTATGCCAAGGGAGAAAAGGAAATGTGAACCATCACAGTGGTTGCAGACTCCTTTCACTGAGAGAAAGACTGATAAGGTCGAAAGACCAAAAAAAAAGCTTAAAAATAAAGCCTAAAATGCTACTTGTATGTGTTATTTAAGTATTTAGCATGTTTTGAACTTGTTATTATGTATTTGTATGCTTTTGGATGTTAAGTTACAAGGTAATTAAGTATTTAAGTATTTTACGGATAACTTGATTTATATGTCCAAAAATGAGTTAGATGGAAAATTGGTTTTACTAAGTTTAAAACAACACTTGTCATAAAATAATTGATAAAACGTTCAACCGTTATATACATAAATTTAGTATTCTAATTACACATAGTAATTCTTGGTAGTCTTCAAGGATGTAGTAATACTACCTAACACATAGTAATTCTTGGTAGTCTTCAAGGATGTAGTAATACTACCTAATATATAGTAATTCACTGGAAATTTTTATGTTTATCTAGTTAAACCATGAGTAAATAATTTTTTTTAGTAAAACCTAAGACTTTACATTATGATTATCGTTGAAGAAGACATTTTCAGCAGAAATTTACCGTGAATACGTATTTTGTTAGATTTTTCTAACTATAGTCTAACCATTCACACGCTAACAATGAAAGTTAAAGGAGTTTTTTGAAAACCTGAATAGGTTTTGCTTAAACTATTAAATATAATCAACAAAATAGTCTTAATGTACATATTTATTAAATACATAAGCTACAAATTAATAATAATCATCAAAATATGTGGGTTCTATATACTAAACATAAATATTCATACTAATATATATGTGGTCCAAATAATACATAATAAAACCAATAATCCTAGTAATCTAAATAACACATAATAAAACCAATAATCTTAGTAGTCCAAATAACACATAATAAAATCAGTATTAGTAGTCCAAATAACACATAATAAAACCAATAATCTTAGTAGTCCAAATAACACATAATAAAACCAGTAATCCTAGTAGTCCAAATAACACATAAAAAATTAGAAATCCTAGTAGTCCACATAACACATAAAAAATTTCAACATTCAAACACTTTAACCTGCACCAATTCTAGATTCAAAGTAATCTGCCATACCTCCTCCTCTGGCTCTGCCTGTGCCACTGCCACTCCCTCTGCCACTCCTTCTGCCTCTTTTTCCTCTTCCACGGAATTCTCCTGCCGATGGAAACCTTGTTTGTTGCGGTTTTCTCTTCTTCATTTCAAAATCTAGAGGAAGTACTTTCATTGCTTTAACTTCTTCTGGTATAACCCAATCAGACATATGAGGAACTGGATATATTGTCCTGTGATAAGTCAAAGCCCATTGCTGCACCAAATAATACTTAGAACAATACTTAGATAGATGGAGTTCATTTCCCGCTTTATCAATCATGAATGTGGCAGCAGTTACTGCATGCACACATGGGTATTTGTCTTTATCAAATTTCTCACAGCTACAAGTCATCATAGCCATATCAACAATATAACTCTTCCCGTCACTTCCTGAGACATTGTACTAAAGATGGAAGTTGTTTAACTCGTCAACCGAAAGAAACCATGCATCAACACATTTTTTGGACATTTCGATTTTAACAACATGCACAAGCTTTATTGAGGGTGGTATTTCAGCTGCCTCTTTCCTATGTTTATTAAACCATTCAGCCATTTTTCCAATGATGACATCGATCATTGGTAGTAAGGTGTACTTTCTCACCTCCTTCATAACACCATTAAAAAATTCCATTGAATTGGTGGTGTCAACATTGTACCTATTTTTTTCAAAGTAACATCTGGCCCATTTCCTCTTTTCAACACTTTTGTCAAGATACTCCGCTGCACTAGGATACTTCCTCCGAAAAGCATCATAAAGGTACAAGAAATCAGCCTCTGTATAAGCGTGTGCTCACTCTCTAAACTTAAATGCACAAGTATCTCTGTTGTTGCGGACGTATCCTTTAACATTCTGAGACAAATGCCATATACAATACCCATGAGCAGCCTGAGGGAACACTTCACCTACTACCTTGATCAAGCTTTTGTTTCTATCTGAAAGAAACACCAATCCAGGGACATCAAATATCACTGATTTCAGCTGTTCCATAAACCATATCCAACTATCATATTTCTCACCATCTGCAATACCAAATGCAATTGGATAGTGGTGATGATCTGGATCCTGAGCAGTCGCAACAAATAAAACTGCACCACAAACATTCTTCAGGTGTGTTTCATCCACAATGATGACTTTCCTCATCGCGATGAGCCCTTCTATGCTAGCTCCTAAAGCAAAAAAACAAATACTTAAATTTTTTCGCCTCATCCACAACCACACAAGCTATTGTGTCAGGATTCGTCTGCTTCAACATGTGCATATAACAATTTAATAAAGTAAAACTCTCTTCTGGATTTCCTCGCACTTTATTAGCAGCTAGTCTTTTCTCTCTCCATGTCGTTGTGTATGATACATCCACAACAACCTTATGATGAACCAAATTGATCAAAGCGTTGGGAGCTGGTGTGTCAAAACTACCAGGATAATCTTGAGCCAAAACAAATGTGACGATTTGTGGTGTGCCTCTCCTTCTATTAGGCATTTTTCTTGTAGTAACAACATAACATCTATGTTGCTTGATGTAACTTCTAATTGTCCAAAGATCTGAATTCTTCAACTTTGCAACACGCACAAACCACTTGCAGCCTTCTTTGGCTCCTCGATATTTTATCACATATCTCGTAGTATCCGACTTAATTACGCCATATTCAAAACATTTCAGATGTGAAGCTTTTTGAATAAGAACTTTTGTTGCCTCATTGGTTCTAAATTCTTGACCTAAAACCAAATCCATACCATCATCCCATTCCTTATAGACAACTGGTGTTACTTGAACTGATGATCTTGCTTCTGTATCTTCAAACACAAGCTCATTCCTTTCGGTGACATTATCATGCATCTCAATGTCTTCGCAAAATGTGAATACCCCACCAACACCTTCATTATCAGTTGCATAAATCTCGGTATCATCTTCATCACTATGCTCTATATCACCACCCTCTATATCAGTAGCCTCTCTATCAGTAGCCTCTTTATCGGATACACCGACATAGACATCAGCTTCATCATCCTTAGTTTTGTCATCCTCTTCTTCATTCGTTTTATTGAACTCCACATGTAGAACACTTCTACACTTCTCATTATTTACTTGCAGTAGATAACCAAAAAACGTCTTCATCATTCCAGATATATGATGGCTTGTTCGAATATATTACCATTGGAAAGTAACTAATCTTCGCTTCCATCTTATATTCATCTACTTTTATCTTTCTGTAAATACGCTAAACCAAAGCAGAGTATGTGACCTCCTTCATTGATTTCTTCAACACAATTGTGTGAATTTCATCTTCTCCTTCACCATCGCCCGATATCCATTTTATTTCAGCCCCATCCTTCTTCATATAAGATCCCCCGTAATCAAAACAAATGATTGTGCAAAATTTTCCATTTTTCCTAAAATAAAATGGAATTCTCATTAAAAATATCATTATTAAGAATCTTAAAATTAATATTAATCCATTTCAATATTATAAATAGTAGTACCAGTAATACTAGTCCAACAAGTAAATATAATAATATCAGTAAAACCATTTTGCCTTAGTAAAACTAGATATCTTAGTAATACCCAGAAATTATCCTTACACTAACTAATCAAATTTTAATTCCAAATTTGTTCGGATTTTACATTACCCATGATATATAATTCATATTAATGAAATTACAAATCATCAAAAACGGACATAAAATATACTATAAACCCATAAACACAGTTTTCAAAATCCTTTAATTTTTTTTGAAATTTGCTTTGAATCTTTATTTTTTTACACTAGCCGAGATATACACTTCTTTTTAATAGTATTCCAGTAAAAATTTCATCGAAAATACACATAAATATACCCGAAATCTATATACACAATTTTCAAAATCGTTTTTTATCTCTCAAATATTTCATCAATTCTTAATTTTTTTACGTTACCCATGATATACACAACATTAAAATGATATTCCACCAAAAAATTCATGAAAAATGGACAAGAATTACCTGTTTTTCAAGCTTCAAAATCGTTAATGATGGGTGAGGAAAATGAACTCCACGCCAAAGAGAGGAAAGAGGAAGAGGGAAGTGTGGGCAACCTGAATTTGATTGGTTAAGGTTAATATGTGGGCCATGGTGGTAGATGGATTATGGTTGGTTAATTTAATTGGAGAAATTAATATATTTATGAGGTGGAATTAATATAATAAGTAAATGGAAGGTTATATGTAAGGACAATCATAAAAAAGTAGTGAAAATAGAGAGAGGATAAAATGAATAATTTTTTTTAGTAAGTTTATATGGAGTTACTCTCCCAAAGTAAAACATGTCAATTTTCTTTTCTTCTTAAAACGAGATTATAGATGAACAAAATGGTTGAGACACGAAGAAGAAAGGCAAACTAGCACTGCAAGATGAAGGAGGATTCTTGTGGAGATCCTGGGGCTCTTTCAAGATCTACTTTGGAATTTGAAAGAGATATTAACTAATATATTCATTTATTTCCAATTGGTTTTTAGACTAGAAATCCATCTAGATATTCTTACCTCAAACAAATCTTTCAAACTGGTTCAAGCACGTGAAATATAATAAATATTTTTTAAAAAAATCGAAAGTCAGTATCTTCTCTATTAAAAAAAATCACAACCTTTTCCATGTGTGATTTTTAAATTGGACCATTCCTTAGAAATTGTTTACATGTTTTTATAAAAAATTAAAATAGATATTCTCTCCGTTTCATATTAAGTGTCGTTTTAGAGAAGTTTTTTTGTTACAAAATAAGTGTCGTTTTCGACTTTCGATGCAAAATTTATTAATTTTATGCTGCAGTTTGTTTTTCTATTGGTTGAAATATGGTTAGATGTATAGGTAATTGTGTTTTTATATAGAAAATATGTAAAATTAATTGTTTTTTTAATCCGTGTGCAAAAACCTAAAGTGACACTTATAATGAAACGGAGGGAGTATTATTTTACAACAATAATTAGAATCTTTAGTTGAGAAAATATTATATAATCTAGGTTGTTAGGCTAAAATCGTGATTTATTAATTATTAGGTTCATATAAAACCAAAAACACAAACATCTATATTCATATTTGGGAAGACAAATATCAAGGGGTTAGCAATTATAGTTATCTATATTATTTATTATCTCAAAATTATATAGCAAGTTTTGTAACTGTTTAAATAGTTTAGCTTATATAAATATCTACAATGTTCCGTTTACAATATTATTTATGTGTGTTTCAACATGTATGCTAACCGGAATATAAGATGGTTATTGTTCGGATGAGTAGAATAATTAGTTTATTAAGTAAATGATGATTTGTTTGGTAATAGTACTATTTTTACAATACTATATAGTAGTTTACACTTGTATGCTAAACTAATAATCTAATCGGCATTATATCAATTTTGAAAATACGAATCTAAATGGTTAACGTCTATCGCCTATAACAAATGTGTGTACATTCCATTGATAGTTTAATCCAGTCTTGAAATGACATAAATCGGAATTGAATTATAATTTGAGAATGCTATCAGAATATTTACAAACTAATCATTATTTTTAGTAAATATTAATATTTTATATATGTAACAAGTAATCCGTGCGGATCTAAATCTAATTTTAATTAAGTGGTATAACTGTGTGCTGTAGAATAGTTTACTTAATATTTTTCAATTTTGTAATAGTATAATTAACCAGAAGTAACAAAAAGAAGTCAGTAAGACAAACCTTCTGAGCGACCTAGAGTTTGTGCATAAAAGTAGGCTTTAAAAGGGCTTAAACCCATTAGGGTTTGGTTTGAGCAAAAATCACCGCTTCCAAAACACCGACAGACAGAGTGCTCTGAGATCAAAGTCAATGGCGGGTAAGCCTTCGTTGAAGCTCAAAGGGAAAGGAAAAGGATCAAAGGCATCGTCTTCCAAGTACAAGCTGTTCAAGGACTGGACCAACTGGTCACTGAAGAAAGCAAAGGTGGCGACTCAATATGGATTCATCCCACTGATCATCATCCTCGGCATGAACTCTGATCCAAAGCCTCACCTTTTCCAGCTTCTCAGCCCCGTTTGATCTTCCAACTTTGCTAGAAATCTTCGTAATGTTTTAGTGCTTTTACTTCCCAAACTTTGTTCTGTTTTTTTTTTTATATAATATTTATATGAAATGGGTTCAAAGTTTTGTTCTTTGCAAATCTGCTCTCAAACAAAATACAACATTCACTTTCAAATTGAATAAACAAATGATCATTAAAAAAGATTGATTTTGTGTTTTTGTGGCTTACTCCTTCCTTCACTCTGTTGATCGAATATCTTGAATCAATGACACAACTTGAGCTATGTGAGGTCGTTCTTGTTGCTTCACACCAACACATGCCAATCCTATCTGCAACATCTCCACCATTTCTTCCTCCACACCACCACCTGTATCACTCACTATCTCCATGTCAAACACTTCCCCTGTCCAATCTTTCGCCACCACGTTCCTTATCCATGTTGCCAAATCCATGTTTTCACCATGTTTTGTCTCCGGACTTGCCGGGGACTTCCCTGTCAGAAGCTCCAGTAAAACCACACCGAAACTGTATACATCCGAAGACTGTGTGCTTCTCCTCGTGTCTGTTATTTCAGGCGCGTGGTAACCCGAACTAAGGCAAGTCCTTTGAGGAAGTGATCTCATGATGGTTGTCAAGCCGTTATCGCCAATGCAACCATAGCGTTGTGAGTCTAGGAAGATGTTTGAGGATTTGATGTTCCCATGGATGAATCTCCCGTTGTTCCCTTCATGGATCTTAGCCAAACCTCTCGCTGCACCGGTTGCTATTCTCAGTCTAGCATCCCAATCCAAAGGTACTCGTTCATACATTCCTCTGTTTCCTGCATAAAACAATATTGACCCTTTACTCGTTCTGCTTTTTGATTTAGTTTTAAGTGAAGAGTAGCTAACCGTGGAGCATCTCGAAGAGGCTTCCTTGACTGTGATAGTTATACACAGCGAGTTTATCGTCTTTGGAATAGTAGTAAGCCTTTAGCTCAGCTACATTCTCATGTCTGATCATGCCAGTGATCTCCATTTGTTGCTCAAACTCTCTTCTTCCGACCACAACTTCTTTTAGTCGCTTCACTACGACAGTGCTCATGTCTTCCATTGTTACCTTATAGGTTGTACCAAAAGCACCTTTTCCCAAAACCTCAGATGATGAGCTTAGAAGATCATCTAAATCAAACAAATGGTTCTTTCCCCCGAAGAAGATGATCTTGCCTCCTTCTTCATTGTTGTCGTCTCTAGATGTCATCCAGTTCCTTGGAGGAGTGGACGACGAGGAGGAGTCTCTCTTCCGTAACTTCCCGGAGATTCTAGACTTCCCAAAACAAGTGATCATCATACAGGAAAGACCAGAAACACTCAAGCAAGCAGGCTTGACTTGAAAGGATCAAACTTTGGAATCTTTGAAGAGATTTTGGGATTGTACCGATGAGCCTATTCTTGATTTGCCTCAGACTTGATAGAGATCAAGATTTGGAATTTCCCCTGAGAATGAATTATATGCAAGTTTCAAGACTCGAAGGCTGGTCAAAGCTGAAAGAGAGGCAGGGATGCTTCCGTTGAATCCATTTGTTAGAAAGATCAAGAACCTTAACTCCGAGAGAACGGCTGGTGATGGACCAGAGAGCCGTAGAGACGAGAGACTACTGATGGTTAATGGTGGGATCAACCCGTTGAATCTTTTAGAGATCTATAAATAGTAATCCTTTATAATTAAGCAAAGCTTTCTTGACAGGAGACTAAGCAAATCTTTCTTTTCGTTTTCAAGAGTCTTAGAGAAGATGAGAACAAAACAGAGAATCAAAGAGAAGAAGGAGACGACGTGCATTGTAAGAATTTGTACTTGTTTTGTTTCTATCTGTAACGGAGAACTTTTCTTTACATGAAGAATTTTTGTAGATTAACAAATGTATATAATACTCCCTCAGTTCCATATTATATGATCTTTTAAAATGTTTAAACTGTTTAAAAATAAGATATTTTGAAGTTTTAAAGTTAAATTTATTAAAAAATTTCAAAGCAATGAAATTTGACATTTTTTTTATAAGAGAAATACTATAGATTAGTTTTAATTTTTTTTTTCACAAATATAGCTTCCAAAGATTAAAACGACAAAAAATTTCTATTAAAAAGATAAATGTACACTTATATCTCAAAGGTGAAGTTTTGGGAGTGAGTTTAAAATTTATTAAAACATATAAATATTAAAAGTTTAAAAATAGTTTCAAAAATTATTTTTGAATTTCAAAAGGATAATTTCAAAAAATAAAAAAAAAATTAAAAAGAAAAATTGGTAAATTTTTTATAAAGAACTTCAAATTTGAAAACATATAATTCAAAACAATAAATTTTTATTTTTTATTTAGTTATATTTATTATCTGTGGTACAAAAGTTTTTTTGTCTTTTTAATAAAATATTTTGGTTATTTTTTTAAAGAATTTTTCTGTTACAAAAACTTTAAAATAGTCTATTTGAGAAAATTATCTTTTTTATAATTGATTAGATGATTTTTAAATTAGATTTTTAAATGTGTTTTTTCCAAAAAAAAATAACTTTTAATTTTTTTTTGTACTAAGATAAAATATTAAAATATTATGAAATGGATAGAGTATAATATTAGAAAGTGAAAAGTGCTCCGGCAGGGTATAGCCGGCGGAAAAAAAAAAATCTTTGTTTTATAAGAGGAAAGAAACAAGCCTGGACATGAAAGCCTTTTCGAAAAGAAAAGAAAAAAATAACAAGCCTTGGACGCCAATGCCATTACCAAAGTGTGACCGTTTCTATGCGCTTAAATTTTCGCAAGGTTTTGGGTAATTTAATTCTCGCATGAAGCATTTTCTCACCAACGGCTAATTTATCTTTGCTGTAACGCAAGCGCGGTAAAACAACATGTTCAAAGGTTAAATAGTTAAATGCAGACCCTAGGGCTACCAACTTTTTTATATATACCACTGCTGGGGTGGTGCTAGCTTGATCAGTGATTCCAACTTTAAACCATTAAATGTTTTTGCTCCATTCTTTATCCATTTCTTCCTATTGTTACCAAAACAAAAAAAAAACTCTGTGCAATGTGTTTTTTTAACGCTTGTTTCATTTTATAAAAATAACATTATTCTTCTAATAAAAAGAGATATATTTTTTTTATTAGAAAGAGATATATATTTTTTTGCTGAAATAAAGAGATATATTGAAGCAATAAGTCGAGAAAACTGAATCTAGCAACAAGAGGTGTCGCAGCAAATATAGAAGAATACTGTTTATATATTTAATTACAGTATTCTTCTATAAATCTTTTATAAATAGAGACAAACATTACTTTTTTCTATAAAGAGATATATTGAAGCAAAAAAAAATCATTTCTATTTGGATATGGTGGAGATGCTCTTAGGGAGAAGGGAGATGGATACTTCTCTAACCTTTTTTCTTTTGTCAACCTTCTCTAACCACTTGACATCGCAAAAGGCTAATACCAAGTTGATGTATAATTATTGAAAATGTAAAAAGGGTCAGAGAACCCAAATTCAACATGCACACTACCGTATTGATATAAGTTTTTAAAATATATTTATAAGATAATATATTAAATCTAAAAGGCGATTAGCGATTAACTAATCCACCAGCCACTTGTTGAATATCAAAAACAATAAAAATGTATGTTATTGTATTCATTTTGTACAAGTCCACTTGCATATAACGCCAGACAAACCATAAGACATGATTCGAAGCATTACCATCATCGCAAAGCCTAAGAAATGAGAAAAAGCAAACGATGTCGTTCCACACCAAAGCAAACGCTGTCGTTTGAGATCTCATCGTCTACCAACTGCTGTCGCTTTTGTGTTTGTCCCTTGGTTCCATCGACGAGTCCTTCCTTTCACTGTATAAAAAATATCTCCTTCAAGAATCTCTCTCACTCATCACTCACAACTCATTCTCTCTCTCTCTACGCTCTCTTCTCCAATGGAATCCGCCGCTCTATCCCGCATCGGCCTCGCCGGTCTCGCCGTAATGGGCCAAAACCTCGCCTTGAACATCGCCGAGAAAGGCTTCCCAATCTCAGTCTACAATCGAACCACATCCAAAGTCGACGAAACCCTAGATCGCGCCGCCGTCGAAGGAAACCTCCCCGTCTCCGGCCAATACTCCCCGCGCGATTTCGTCCTCTCCCTCCAACGTCCTCGATCCCTCATCATCCTCGTCAAAGCCGGAGCCCCCGTTGATCAGACCATCGCTGCCTTCTCCGAGTACATGGAGCCCGGAGATTGCATCATCGACGGCGGAAACGAATGGTACCAAAACACAGAGCGGCGGATCTCCGAAGCTGAGGAAAAGGGATTACTCTACTTAGGTATGGGAGTCTCCGGCGGCGAGGAAGGAGCTCGTAACGGTCCCTCGCTGATGCCTGGAGGATCGTTTCAAGCGTATGATAACATCAAAGACATCTTGGGGAAAGTGGCGGCTCAGGTTGAAGACGGACCTTGCGTTACTTATATAGGAGAAGGCGGATCTGGAAACTTTGTGAAGATGGTTCATAATGGGATTGAGTATGGAGACATGCAGCTTATCTCTGAGGCTTATGATGTGTTGAAGAACGTTGGTGGGTTAAGCAACGAGGAGCTTGCGGAGATCTTCACTGAGTGGAACCGAGGTGAGCTTGAGAGTTTCTTGGTTGAGATTACTTCTGATATATTTAGGGTTAAGGATGAGTTTGGTGATGGAGAGTTAGTTGATAAGATTTTGGATAAGACTGGTATGAAAGGTACTGGTAAATGGACTGTTCAGCAGGCGGCGGAGCTCTCTGTGGCGGCTCCGACCATTGCTGCTTCGTTGGATTGTAGGTACTTGAGTGGGTTGAAAGATGAGAGGGAGAATGCTGCAAAGGTTTTGAAAGAAGCTGGATTGAAGGAAGAGATTGGTTCTGCGTCGAGCGGGATCGATAAGAAGAGATTGGTTGATGATGTTAGGCAAGCTCTTTACGCTTCGAAGATATGTAGTTATGCACAAGGGATGAATCTGCTTAGAGCTAAGAGTTTGGAGAAAAGCTGGAACTTGAACTTTGGTGAATTGGCTAGGATTTGGAAAGGTGGGTGTATTATAAGAGCGGTGTTCTTGGATAGGATCAAGAAAGCTTACCAGAGAAACCCGGATTTGGCAAGCCTTGTGGTTGATCCTGAGTTTGCTAAAGAGATGGTTCAGAGACAAGCTGCTTGGAGGAGAGTGGTGGGTTTGGCTGTCTCTGCTGGGATAAGCACCCCTGGAATGTGTGCGAGTCTTGCTTATTTTGATACTTATAGGCGGGCTAGATTACCAGCGAATCTGGTGCAGGCGCAGAGAGATCTCTTTGGAGCTCATACTTACGAGAGGATTGATCGTTCTGGTGCGTACCATACGGAGTGGACTAAGCTTGCTAGGAAGAGCACTTGAGGTTTTTGTTTTCGTAAAAGTTTAAGGGCTTTGTTTCAAGAGCATTTGTTAAGATTTCAGAAATAAGAAATGCAATACATTGATTCTTGTTTTATTCTAATGTATTTGTCTGGCTAATCATCCGAACTCAAGAATGGATAAAACCTAAGAAGGTTCATAGAGGCCGACCACATGACCGTCCAGACATCTCACAGATGCAACCTGGTTAACAATGTATATGAGATTTGAGCATTTACAGGGAATAGAGAGGAAACAAAAAGAACGATGGTTGCTGCTTGGTATACCTTGCCGTGGACTTCGTATTTGATAGAGCCATCGAGTTCAGCTCCTAACTCCATAAGTTTGGAGATTGATGTATTAATGTCTGTTACAGTGAACGACAGTAACGAAGAGTACCCCTTCTCACTCACCACATGGTCGCTGCATCTCTTCTAATTTATCTTTCAATGAATGAACAACACAAAATCCTCTATAAGATCCAACCCATTTTCATCAGACACGACAATAAACTGAAGAGCAAGTAAATAAAAAGCCTACTCTATGAGACAATTGATCGAACAGGTTATTTGCATTGGTCGATATTTGAATTTGAGTTTACCTAGGAGATTGCATCAGAGCTAGCTTCAGAGGACCAGACTGGAGTTCAGCCCAACGTAAAGTAACGACATTGACGGAGAAATCAAGACCTTGCTCGTAGAATCGAGCCGCCTTTGGTACATCTTTGTGTAGCTGCAAAATCCACCTGAACGACGCCCTCGCCATATCTTACCCTCGCTCTAGACACTAATAACAACAATGACTTTGGTAATAAAACGATGCCGTTTTGATCTCTGCTTTGCAACGACCAAAAAATCCAGTTTCAGAGACAATGGAAACGATATTACACAAAATATACATTATACATAGAGATAGTTACAAACAATTTACAGACTGAACATATCCACTCATGGAATGTAACCATCAAACTCCTAAATCTCTCAGATTCTTCCATCTCCGGGCAGTTCACCTATATAGAATCTTAGCCTTTGAATAGCCGAAACCGTGGCCGAGAACTCTTGCTTCTAGCTTCGCTTAGTTTAGCTTTCAAAGTGTTGTCCTTTACTCCTTGTCCTGTTAGATCAGATGTCATGGCTCTCGGATTCCAATGCCGAATCGGGCTCTCTGCTCTCCTACTTGGTAAGTAACTGCACGAACCCTCATCGATTCCTTGAGTTTCCGACAGTAACCTCCGATGACTTCTAATCATTTCTCCAACCACATTGTTCGTTCCTTTCTCACCCTTCTCAGCAGATTTCTTCTTCTGATTACAAGACATGGCCCAAGCCATTTGATCCTCGAACTTCATCTGTAAACTCGACGGGCTTTGACTCCGTCTTCTTATCGTTTTTTCACTAGACATAACATCTAGCTTCTCAGTTCCACCATCTCCAAGTGGTGGCTTTGCAACAACATCACTACCATGTTTCTTGAGCTCAAAACAATTTGAATCTTCTTCTTCTTCCTCCTCCTCCTCACTGTCCACTTCCTGAATCGGCGCGCTCATGGCGTTAAATGGAGCCGACTCAAGTGAACTCCGACGATTCTTCCGTATCTCATTAGCAGTCAAGTTCTGCTTACTCTTGAGAAACGCTTCTATCTCAAGCTCTAGCTTCTCCAACACGGATCCGTCTTCACCGCTCTGAATCCTTTCATCAAGCCATGTTTCCGCAATACAAAGAACCATCTGATCTTGCTCATCCCAACCTTCCCAACTCTTATCTAGCTTCTGCTTCAGGCCATGAATCTCCCTCTCGTAACTCTTAATCCCTTTGGCAAACTCGTCACATAACCTCTCCAGCATCTTCTTCGACTTAGTCCCTCTCTCTATCTCGTTGACGCAGCTAGACAATGTAGACTTCACTTCAGAGAGCTCCCGTGCAAGTTTTCTATGCAAACTCTCAGACCGTCTCCTCAGTTTCCGCTCCTCTTCTAGAGACTGAACCGCAGAGCTTAACCTGTCGTGTTCCTTTTTTTCCTTTGATATCTTTTCTTCCGCGAGTTGCTTCACTAACTCATCCATCTTGTGTCTATCGGCCTGCTGGGATCTGAGAAGCTCTTTGATCCGGGCACGTGAATGAGCAAGCTCGCTTTTTAGAGCTTTTATTAAAGAGATGTTAGCAGAATGCTGCTCCTCGAGGGTCCAGATCCGGTTCAGTACTTTAAGAAGTTCGGTTGATGTCTTGAGATTGTAGTTAGGTTCACCAGCTCCTCTTCTTCCACGCAACTCCAATGAACTTCCAGGAGTTATTGCTGCATTATATGGAGCCACCTGCAGAATGATTCATCTCAAAATCTGGCAAACAAAATACTTCAAGTGGCTCACTAATAAGCTTGGACATAAATGTGAATACCTCGAGGGAGCTTGCAGGAGACAAGGGCTGCAAAGAATGGTCGTTTCTTTGGGTTAACTGATGATGTTTCAGAAGCATTTGACCGATCTGTTTCCTTATACTACCCGCACTCTCTGGCTGGGACACAAGAAAAATCAAAACCATAAAACCCAATTTTAGAACTCAGAAATGAAAAGCCAGAGTAGAAGGATCTTCAAGGGCAAATGATGCGCAAGTAAACTAGTAAGATAAACAAGTACATAACTGCAGTTGAACTAAAGGGTCACATTTTTAGATAGAATCTCAGGTTAGAGGAGAATCATCTGCTCTAAGAAACCAAAATCTAGTAATCAATAACCAGAAAAAAAAACAAACAAGAGCTCAGAGTAAATGGCAATGGGTAATCTGAACCTTTCTAACATAGCTGACGCACCAATTTCAGTTCAATCCATTAAAGTTAACTTGCAAAACTCAAAACCACGAACAGAGCAATTTAGACAAACATATAGCACTTGTCAACAAAATGAAAAATCTAAATTTGACAAAAACCCAAAGCCAGGATAGGAGGGAGAACAATCTTGGGCCAGATTTACCATTTCATCACACAACCCATGTCAGAAAACTCAAACTTCCACAGTTAAACAAAGAGACCAAACAAGGCATTGTCACTATATATCCAGACTTGAGCTATCCCCAAACTTAAGATCAATCAGTTCCATAAGATATATTAATCAGCTAAAAAAAACTAACTAATCACCAGACAATCCTATGTTCCCAAAATTCTAGAGAAAAGGTAAACCCTAGAAAGACAAGGAGAGACCTGGTCATCAGTGAGATCAAGACCACCATTGTCTCTAATAGCCGTCTTTCCATGGCCGTGACGGAGACGGCGGTTACTAGGATCACCACCAGAAGAGTACGGAGGTCGGTGCATTTTAGGTACAGGAGGAATCTGGTGGTCTTGGTCGTAGTACTGATAAAATTCCCAGAGAGAAGCTGCGAGCTTTCTAGAGGAAGAAGGGTTATTAGGGTTAAAGCTAATGCGCGTTGGTGTGGAAGGTGGGCGGTAGACACCTCTATGGCCTACAGAAACGGCTCTTCTCTTTAACTTTTCAATAAAGGTCTTCCCTTTTTGCCCTTCTTCTTCTTCTTCTTCTCCATCTTCTTCCTCTTCCTCTTCTTCTTTACTTTTCATTTCTTTAGAGCGAGCGGCTACCAACAAACAAAAGCTCTTACCTTTTTTTCTTTTATTAATCGAGTGATCTAAGAAACCCTTTTTCTCTGTGCCCTCATAATCATGGAAACGAAACTCTTGTCTTTGTTTCTTCAATTTTGATATTCAAGTGTTTTTGTTTTGTTGCATTGAATGGCCGCAAAATGGTTAGACTAGTCTGTCACTTCCTTAGAACGTTAGACCCATTCATTAGTTTCTTAATCATCCCAATTATTGTTTATCAATTTATTCCATCTTAGGAAAACACCAAAAGAATACAGAAGAGTGTGCGTGTCACACTGCATGATGTTCACTTTTATTCTTTAGCTTGTGTGTTTACTATTGTAAGTAAAAAATAGAAGAAAGAATTGGTGTGTTTTAATTGTGAGTAAAAAGATTATTTATGTAGAATTATAATATTTTGAAAACCAAGTAGAATTTGAAAATAAGTAAATTTGAGAATTAAGTAAATTTAGAACATGACTAATACATTCATAATATTTTTCTTTGATGTCTATTATACCAAAGTGTTTTTAAAACGCCGTAGATATTGCCTCAATAAAAATTTTAGCAGAAAAATTCAATGGAAAAAATTATTGTTAAGAGAAAAAGAGTGTAATGCGTAATGATTTCCTCTCATGTGTACATACGTCGAGATCTTCGAGATGACGCAATCTGATAAGGTGAACTAACTTCTTAAAAATAGTATTGAATAACGCATTGGTGAATAAGTCGGCCAAACCATCACTTAGACGAATAGGTAAGATATTGATATCGCCATTTTTTCATAGTGCTTGCGTCTTATATGATTTGATCATTTTCTTGCATTTTCTCTATCTCACAAACTTTAGAACAGTGATAGATTTTCATCTATGAAATTGTAACATTTTTTTTAGTCTATCATTTGTGTGTTCTTTGTTGCTTTGTTAAAACATATCATGGAAAAACTCAATGGGATAAAAATCATGATTAGGAAAAAAAGTACAATCGTACACATTATCACATTTCTTTCTTTGGAAACATGATGCATTTCAGTCAAATATATTTCTTTTGAAATTGAGAATAACATAATGAACTAGAATATCTTGGGTCTTTAGACTTCTGATCCATAATTCTCTTTTGACATTGACAACAATTTCTTGGTCTATTTAGATTTCAAACTCAATATCTTTACATACATTTGTCTAGTCATTTGTCTTGTACATAGGAGTTATTCATGCTCTTATTTAAAAAAGTTATTGTTATGACTTTCTTTATTGTCATATCAAATCATATCTTTCACTCACACGATTAATAATTTTCTCAAATAATACTTTAATTATGGTACTTCAAGACCAAACTTATATGAGCATCTTAATATAAATCATTTAAGAATCTTCTAAGTTAACATCTCATTCTTATGTCTTCATTATAGAATACTTAAGATAATATGGTATTTTCAAGAGTTCTCTTCCAAATACCATTTTCTATAACTCTTTAAGAGTTTTCATTATATTTAAATCAATGCTTCCATCACTTTATAATCTTTTGATAAATATAAATGGATATATTGATTAACTTCTAACATTTCATATATCCCATAAAACATATTTCGCTCCAATATCTAGAGTTCCCAAGAACATGATTTTGATATCATCAATCCATCATGGATTTTATTTTTTCAGAGATTATCATTTTCAGTGGGTCGTATAATTCAAGTCATTTAGTATTAGACTAAAAAAGAACTTGAAAATAGTTGCATTTACCATATGAGATTATGTCTTTTTCATAATCAATTGCATATTGATTTTATTTGGTGCAACGACTCATTTCTATCCCACTTGTTCTACACCATTTGGTATATGGAATACTAGTCTAAATACTTCTCTCTTTCACGAGAGTTTATATATTTGTCTATTATTTCTTTCTGATTTGGCTAATCATTTCTTTATGTACACTTTTCAATAGACTTTATTCTTTTATGATTCTATTTCTCATTCATCATATCAATTGCTACTTTGCATAAATATCATCGACGTCGATTTGCTTATCGGTTCCATTTTATTATATTCATTACATAACTTATTAACACTACAGTAAATGTGGGTAGTATTAGCGGACGAAAAATGCTATGCGTCTAAAATCATAGCGCTCCCTTCCACGTTCTGACAGCGCCTGTTATAATAGGTCCGACACTTTTAATAGCGGTATTCGGTTATGTTATAGTTAACGATACAACAATAGTGTTATTTGTTATGTAATTGTTGATATTTATAATAACGTTGTATAATTGTTATTAAAATCTATTAATTTTATTTTTCCTGCTAGGATAGATAGCAAATGTTTCGTGTTATTAATTATCCGTAAATTTATTAATAATAATTAAATTTTTTTTATAATTTTAATTTAAAATGTAATTCAAATATTTGTAATAATAAAAATTAAATTATTAAAAATTCCAATAAAAATTTTAATTATTCCAAAACCCATAAACATTAACTTGTTCATACAAACCACAACACAATTTGTTCATACAATCCAATATCAATCTACCACTAATAAACCTTCACAATCATCCCTAACATAAGAACTATCATCATCAGAAGAATCATCACCCAAATCATCGACTTCTTGGATAGGCAAAGGTGCACCAACTAAATCCTCTTCTGTTTCCAACTCATGATAACCTCTAGGTGGTGCTCTCATAACAACATACCAATTTGAATTATCATCTTCCTTAGAGTAGAAAACATGTTTCGCTTGAGAAGGTAGAATGAATGGATCTTTCAAATAGGTTGCTTGGTTCATGTGAAGGTTAACAAGAGTGAAGCCATCTTCTTCCTTCACACCATTCCCTGTGTTGGCCTAGTTGTATCTAAACAGCGGCACTTTGAACATGTGGTAGTCCATAAGCAAAATCTCCTTTATGACTCCATAATATGTAATCATATCAGCGACTTGTCTTGTATCTCGAGCACTTGATCTACACATGCTAAATGCTTCATAAGTTACTCCAATGTTTTGTGTCTTCCGGTTGACCGCAGCTGTATGAAACCGTTGCCCATTAATGATGAAACCTTTATGTGCTAAAGCAACATTTCTTGGTCCAAATGTCAACCACCTTATCTCCTTAGAATGACTATTTGGTGAGTCTGAATGAACTTGCCGCAAAAAAAATTAGAATATGATCAACCAACAAGCTAACCAGTCATCAAAATACAAGCTAACCAGTCATTACAATAATAATCAAGAAAAGAAGATAGAGTTCGAAACCTTTTTTTAAGCCATTCTGGAAAGTGCTCAGTATGATTTTTCCATTACAAAGTTTCATTTCTAGCATATCGAGCATCATTAGCTTGTAACTCTTCCAAATGCATATTGGTTTGACATTAAATAAAAATATATGAAAATAAAATTATAATTTCAAGTAGATGAAACTTAAAGAATAACTTACTCAAGAAAAGGATCCAAAGATGCCATGTTCATTAGGACATAATGATGTACAATGTCTTTATCTTTATCTGAAAGGGTAAACTCGGTACCCTTCTGCAGAGGTCGGCCTTCAACCACCATTCTGTCAGCCTCCATATCCTCATTACGATTAACTGTTTCTTGAACTGGTACTGAATCTTTAAGGAACTCTAAACAAAATGCAACGCATTCTCCAGCTAAATACCCCTCAGCCATACATGTTTCTGGCCTTGCACGATTCTTAACAAAAGCCTTTAGTGTTTTCATGTACCTATAACTCATTCAAGAATATGAATATTAGTCAAACATCATTGCAGAAAATACATATATTGAAGAAAATAAGAACATCAAACCTTTCAAAGGGATACATCCATCGGAAGTGTATTGGTCCTCCCAAACGTGCCTCTTTTGATAAATGTATTGGAACGTGGAACATGATATCAAAAAGGGATGGAGGGAAGAAGCGCTCCAGTTGACACATTGTTTCCACAAACTCTGTCTCCATTGATATAAGCTTGTCCGGTTCAATTATGCGCTGACACAACCTGTTGAAGTAACTGCATAATCTATTTATGGCTATCCTAGGACCCCTATGTAACAACCCTCTTAATGCAGCTGGTAACAAGTTATGTACTAGAAAATGATGATCATGCGACTTCAAACTACCAATATTTGGAGGGTTAACTGACACACTATTCGCAATATTACCACAATAACCATCAGGACTTCTAAACTTAGATAACCTTTGGCAGAAAATGGTTTTTTCTTTTTTAGATAACCAGTAGGCAGCTGGAGGTAAGTATGTTTTCTTTCCCCTCACCTTTGTGTGCAAGTGTTTTCTGATTCCAATATCTTCTAAGTCTTTTCTTGCTTTCAACTCATCTTTTGACTTAGCACTTTGCATTAAGAGAGACAATATAGCATCCGACACATTCTTCTCTACGTGGATAACATCAATATTGTGACGAACATGCAACTCCTAACTCATTAAAAGAAGAAACTATTAAGCAAATTCATATACAACAATCTTATAATTAAGGTAGACTATACTTTACCTTCCAGTAAGGTAGTTCAAAGAATATTGATCTCTTCTTCCACCGCCATAGATCATTTGATTCTTCACACTCTTCTTCTTGAACCATCTCATCATCTTCCAACTCTGGTCTTCTCCTTTTTTTCTCCTTCTCTAGAGGTCTTCCAAAATCATTCCTAAAAGCTTGTAGTGTCTCATATATCTCAGCGCCAGTTTGTATCATGTTCGCATTCCCTTCCTCTACTGTGTTGTCGAACCAAGCTTTTTTATATCTGTAACGATGGCCAGGCGGTAGTCTCTTTCTATTTCCCATGTAGACAAACTTGCGGCTGAACTTAAGCCACCTAGAAGGTGTATCCTTTCCACATACATTGCATGCTTGTTTGCCCTTCACTTTACATCCAGACAAGGTTCCTAAGGCTTGATAGTCACTGATACTCCAAAGCAGCATGGCTCTAAGATTGAAGTTCTCCTTCGCAAATGAGTCATACACTTCAATACCCTCAGCCCACAAATCTCTTAAATCGTCTATCAGTGGTGCTAGGTAAACATCAATGTTATTACCAGGAGCTATTGGACCAGGGATCAACAAAGTCAGCATTACATTTTCAGCCTTCATACACATAGTTGGAGGCGTGTTATAGTTCACTAACAACACTGGCCATGTGCTGTGATCGTTTCCTTTCTCTTTGACAACTCCATCATCTTTGCTAGCTTCTTCTTCGTTTCCTTTCTCATTGACAACTCCATCTTCTTCTACTACTTCATCCTCTTTCTCTTCCTGTCCAGTCAAACAAGCTTCTCCTTCTATCTCATCATGAGCAACCTCTGGTGTTACATCTTCTCGTTGAGCAGCAACCTCCGGTGTTACATCTACAAGGTAATCATCATCTCCCGGTGTTATATCTTCTCGTTGAGCAGCAACTTTCTGGATTCTACTACTCTTTCTCGTTGGCGTAAGAAGTAAAGTCTTTGCTTTCTTGTATGTTCATTTCTTGACTTGTAGTTTTTGTTCTTGTCCAGTCAAACAAGCTTCTTCTTCACCCTCTTCCTCATCTTCAGACATTGCATCATTGTCACTACCATCAACTTGCGGTGTTACATCTTCTACCTCCTCACCAATCTTAGCCACTTTCTTTGGTCTACCCCTTCTTCACATTCTTTTTTGGAGAAGCCACTTTCTTTGTTGTTGGAGTAGCAACTTCGCGTGTTGGATCTTCTACCTCCAAGCCTTGATTACGTCTACTCCGACGAGCTCCAACTTGTCCTCCTCCTCCTCTTGTCCTTGCCATTTCTGAAGTAAGAGATCAA
Organism: Moricandia moricandioides; assembly: GCA_905132885.1. Classification (NCBI taxonomy): domain Eukaryota; kingdom Viridiplantae; phylum Streptophyta; class Magnoliopsida; order Brassicales; family Brassicaceae; genus Moricandia; species Moricandia moricandioides. The sequence continues at coordinate 78,836 of CAJHQQ010001501.1, forward strand.
AATTGAAACCCAAAATCAAAATCAAAATCGAAACCGAAAAAAAACAAAATTGAAACCCAAATCAAAATCAAAACCCAAAATCAAATGAATGAATCATTCGATTGAATGAGAACATACCTCTCGTGATTTTCTGTTGTACGATGAGCTTTGAATCTCTCGTGCTTTGAAAGTGAAACCAAGGAGAAACCGAGGAGTAAGGGAAAAAAGTGAAGAGGTTTCGAGAGATCTCTCGTGTTAAGTACTTAGAGATATTTTCGGACTAAAAATAATATATTTTTACATATACGATAGCTCCTTTTTTCTGATATGCAATGATAAGTCGCCTCAACTTACCAAATTGATGCGGCTAAATTATTTTCTTTTCCCGCGATAACAAACATAGCGTTTCAGATTAATAAACGCTATTAGAAAGGCCGGTGTTGGTATACAATAGCAGAGCTGTAATAAACGCTATAATACGACGCTATTAATACCCACATTTCCTGTAGTGTAAGATCTTTTCATTATCTCATGTACCTGAATTTTTATTAATTTATGTCTAATGTCTCTTCTAGAGATCATTAAAAAAATTATTACCTCGTTTTGACCATTATCAATATATGCTCCTTTTTATTTACGAGGATTCTTATCTTAGGGACCAATATGTTTACCATGCTGTAGGCGTGACTAGCAGTTTGATATTATTCTTCTAGAATATAAATTCTTATTGGAGCATTTACAATTGGTATTAGTGACTTGATCACTCTATTTATTTGGGCCAACAAATGTGTCTGGCAACTATTTTGCTAAGCTCTATAATTGGATTATCTTTTGAACTTCTATTTGACATTTTCTTTAGTCTGACGATCAATGATAATTCATATCAACTTACTTTCTTTTCTATCTGTTTATTTTCTTCCCCTTATGTTGGAAATACTAATTCACTTTTAGTATTCATATCGAATCTTATTTATATCCTTCAGAGATGACTCTAGATTCTTAAGTATTAATGGAGATTTATATCCAACATATATTTCCAACCTCATTTAAAAACTCATCCTAATTAAAACTTTGTGGTGGAGTAACTGGAATGTATACCGCATATCCAATGATGGGGAGAATTATGTGTAACTTACTGGTTTGATGCGAATTATGTTGCTCAAAATGTTCGATACTTAAGACATGAATTCACCAAGATTAGAAAGATGCATAGTGGGTGATCAGTCCACCAACATCTCCTTTACTCATGCCAATAACTTCCTTTGGTTGGTGAAAACGGTATTACTCTTTTATCTTGTAAGCGAGCAACATATGTCAAATCATTTCAATGAATCTTCTAGTTCTTAAATGACTATTCACATTAATATTAAAATATCTTTTCACATTATTACTGAACCAAAATGGTCTAACTGGTTCATGCCAAGTATTTTATGAACTTTTAGTTTACTATATATTTATCTCCATTACACTAATCTTTGTGTAGTAAAATATATAAAAGGATGTATATACTCTCTAAATTACTTTTAAAGCCTTAATAATACTTGTGATTGAAGTGAATTTAACATTTTCTTTCTTTATTGTCTCAGAATTATTTGTCTCAAAATTTCATGGACTTACTTTAAGAAGGATTTATCAATCTGAGTTTAGTTAGAAAATTTTCTAGATGTTTCACTTATTATAAAATATGAGATTCTCTAACTCTTCTAGTTAAGATGATAACACTACATGTTTATCAATCTTGAAGGAATCTAATTTTTAAATCAATAATATACTTTATTTGGGTCATGTATTCTTTCTTAGATCTTTCTAACTTTTGAGACTTATAAGAATATAATACAATAAAGATTTATATTGCATTCTTATATGCAATAATATTATGTACTCTACTTGAGCATTCATATATATCCTATTCATGAACACTCTACAAGATTTACACTACCTTGTATTGTACTCATAATGGTTTTTTCTTTTATCTTATGATGATTGAATCATATCTCTTACCATCTTTATTTTCTCAACTTCAGATGAGAATACGAGTTCTAAGAAGAAACTCTTTAGTCTTGACTTTGACCTTGACCATAACCATATATATATATATATATATATGTATATCCACATTCAAGTCTACAACCATTTTTATTTTCATTTTTCTTATCAATATTATTTATGTGTATTTTCTTTCTCAAAGTGTCAAATTCTCTTCAAGAGAATAAATCATAACCACTTAGACGTGATTTATGATCTTACATCAATAGCTCATTGTTTTTCTGAGTCTCAAGGAAGCAAGATACAAGTCTAAAATTCTTTAATCCTTTTTTTCAATCATGTGTCTGCTAGACAACATTATTTGTGTAAAAATATTTATTCTTTAATATCTTTGCATCACTGATATTTTCTTCAGGAATATTTTAATTTTAAAATTTAGCATCCAACATAGTTGAACTTTATTTACAGACTTTTAGGTCTTGTAATTTTTAGATGCAAAACACGTATGAGCTTTAGGTAATCACATTCATGTGATTATACATTTTTTGGATTGTTCTCCAAAACTTACAGAGCTTTTAAGGCCAAACCTTAAACTTAACTCTCATATATATAATAGTAATGAAATATGAAATCATATTAACTTTTATGCAAATTACTTTATATAATCAAGTTTTAATTAAAATTATATATAAAACATAGAAAAATACTTATCTTAGTAAAAAAGTAAATCGTTGGAGATCTGATGCACTGATGATGGAAGGATTTATAAATCCCGGCTATTTAAGTCTCATGCAAAATCTCATCTTTTAACAAAAAACATATTCCACATGTATTTGTAAAGATTTTTCTCATGAAAACATGGCTATTATGTTAGTAGACATTAACAATGACAAGTAACGATGCATCCATAATATTCTATGCAAGAACACTATTACATACAATCATATATTTAAATAAAATATTACATGCATCCAGATGACACTTCAAACTAATAAAAAATTAATTGTGAACCCACAAACAATTTTCTTGTAAGTCTAATAATTAATTGTTGACTGATGCGCAGCCGTAAATAAGAATATTAAAAAAAAAGCTATTGGATGCATCTATAACCATGACAACCGGCAATGTTAATAATTAAACAACTATAGATTATTGTAATATGTTATGAAACTACATGCTCAACAATATTAATCAAACAATATGTGTTCAAGCTATGCATTACTAAGCTGTTTTCAATAAACATTACTAAGCTATGCACATAGTAATTTTTCTAATAAACAAAGCGAATACTATCACTATATATACTTGACATATAAAAGAATTAGAAACGATGACTTCTTACATATATAAATAACATTACCTTTTTCATGACTTAAATATATTACTTGTAAATATAATAAAGGAAAAATTGTAAATGTACCATAAAGTTAATTATTCATGATTCATGAAATATCAATATATGTTCTATTCCAATTTCAAAGATGAACAATATATATGCATATAAGCAAGCATGTAGATGCAGTATTCATTCATTAAACTAATATTTTTTTCTTGTGACATACCGTAAACAATAAAATATGGGTATGAAAGCAATCACTTAAGAACTCTTATAACACATGTTGACTAGCTATATGTTTAAACAACAAAACATGTGAGAAAAAATTATAGATGCAGCCGCATGAAAGTGTAGGTTACGAATAAACCACACTACCAAGTTTAACAATTACACGATGACATGTGAAACATATAATAAAATCAAATGATTATCAATATAACAAATTGAGCATTAGCTTATAAATATCGACAAGATTTCTGATCACATGATTTTCTCTCCTGGGACAAGGCCAAATCAGTATTGTCGACTCAAGCTCCTAAGCTCATAATGTGTATGAATCCACTCTTACAAACCATGAATTGATAATGATTTGAAGAATGCTTGGATATAGACTAATAAAACAAAAAATCTATACCTATTAACTCAAAATCGTTAGAGCTTCGTGCTGATAGCGTGTTGTAAATAAAAGAATAGAATAAAAGAATTGGAGTGTTTTATTCATGAGTAAAAAGATATTTTATATAGGATTACAATAGCTTAGAGACTAAGTAGAATTTGGAGAATAAGTAAATTTAGGAATCAAGTAAATTTAGAATATTCCATAATAGATTCATAACATTTGCTATGTAACCCGCTCTACTCCCGCTAAAATTATCCTTGTAACCTACGTGAAAATGGACATTTTATTTCTCAACTATTTAAAATCAGCATATTTAATGACTAAGTTACAAATTATTATTGTTTCTCCTTGTGATAGTTAACAGTTGTTTATATATATATATGAAATACATGCATTTAAACAAAATAAATTGTTATATAAAAAAAGTATATAAAGGTTTATTACAAGAACTAGAGCTTTTCACCGCGCTACGCGCGGTTTATGCATTTTAAATTTATTGACCTTTTATTTTATTATATAAATTATTTTGTTTAAGCTTGTATTTTTTATAAATCTTTTATGAACGATATAATTTTCATTAGTTTTTGCTTAATATTTTTTCTACTAAATTTGAAATATGTCTTTCTAAAAATTTACACTTTGTACCACATATATTTTAATATTATCAAATTGATTTTCTATTTGTGAAACCAAATATTAAAGGCATGACTGATTTCCATGCTATCACCCGCAAACGCAACTTTTTCGGCTGGTAACAGTTGTTGGCGTTTTACAACAATCATAGAAAACGCTATAAATTGCTTCAAACCGATATAAACCTCTAAAATCAAAAGTTGGTTTTAGCTAGCGTTTGCGGTTGCGGGAGGATGAAAAAAATATTTTTTTTTTCAAAAAATTATCCAATAAAAAATTAAAAAAATAACTGAAATCATAGAAATACCAAACTATATATATTATATTTTAATTTATATTATAAAATTTTAAACAAAAATATTTTCTATAATTTAAATAAATTCAATAACGTAAGTTTATATTTATTATAATTCTATAATTTTTAATATTTTTATAATTATATAAATATAAATATTTTTAATTTATTATTTAACCACTATTGCATGCAACTTCAACCGATGCCCTTAGACCAGTCATGCCCTAAGTAGAGGAATTGATATGATATTATTCAGTTATTTTTTTTTTTTTTTACTTATACATGATATAATGTTATATTTCATAGTATTTTTTTATTTTCATTTAAAATTTTGAGTAATTCTTATGAAATTTAAATTCATGTTAATGGTGTTATGGTGAATATTAATTTATATGCACTATTTTTATTAGTTCTAAAATATGTAACATATGGTTAATTAATATAAGTTTTAATTTTTATATATTTTGAGATTAATGCGGTCACGAATATGTTTTTTTTTTCATTTTAATGTTTTTAATTTTGTGAAAGTATTTATTTTCATCATTAAACTTGCATTTATGTTGTAAGATCGAGAAAAAGTCACTTATACTCTCTCTGTTTCATATTAAGTGTCATTGTAGATTTATTTTTTGTTTCAAAATAAGTCTCATTCTATAATTTCAATGCAATTTTGTACATTAAATTCATTTTTACCCTTTTAAATAACTAATAGATTTTATTTAAATTATTTTTATTTAAGTAGTCATACATTAAATAAGGGTATATTAGTTTATTATACAATATATTCTTAATCTCTATGAAAAATATTAAAATGATACTTATAATGAAACGAATGGAGTAATATTTAGGCATATATTTATATCTACACAAACTCAGAGATGTTATAGAAATGGGTGAGTGTGTATGTGCCTATAGAAAATATGTACATAACACTTTTCTATAGCGAATATGTTTGAGAGAAGTATGAGGATGCTATTTCAGATTATGTTGATGGTTAATAATATTCTCCAACATAATGCATGTAATGAATCCATACATCTTCGCTTTTTTAGTTTCCAATGTTGATAAAATTAAATATTATTTACACATGTATAATTATGTTTTATTAATTAAGATTATCATAGTTTTATCAAAGTATACACAATATTTATGTGGTGTATCCATATTGTAGGAACATTATATGTAGGAAAAATTATTGTGAAGTAAAATAAAACAATATTTAAATTTTAAATTTTGAAATTTTCATTTTCAATAATAAATTGTATAGTTATGAGAAATTGTACAGTTCAAAATTTAAGTGACATATCACTATAACTATACAAAATATACAATTTAAGTCATAAATTTTCTAGACTAAACTCCAAGTTAATTTTCTTTATTTTTATTTGGACATTTGTAATCAAAGAAAATATGTATTTTCACATGAATAAAATGAATCCAAAATTGATCAAAATACTATTGTTTCTTAAACCGGTTTATGAAATCACATTACAAATGAAAAATAAAACACAAACCAAATATTCTAATAGAAAAAATTCAAATGAAAACGACCACCAAAAACTTATATATCATATAGACTAAACCATGACTCTCCAAATTAAGAAAATCATCTTGGCTGGATAAATATTCCACATTGCTACTTACACTCCTGTTAAGAAATCTCTTGTTACAAAAAATTAAAGAGACTTAGAATCAAGTAATAAACAATTTTAATATTTTAAACATGTATTACACAGTATTCAGAACAAATTTAGATTAAGAGTATAAGTACTCGTTTCACTTCTTTTTTTGACAAAATAAACACTAAATTCGCAAACACAAAGATATGAGTTTTAGCCTTTTAGGATATGAAATCTGCACATATATCTAGAAGGGAAGCATCAAGGTTTTGATATGAAAGGACGATGCTCTTTTGATTGAAGATCTATCTTCGGCGAGATTATTACATGAAGTAGTTCAATCTTTACAATCTCTTAGCCTCCGTTATGCTTTGTTATATTTAAGCTGGAACATGTGTGCCTCTGCTAGCTTCAGCTTCACGATGCTATCTAGCTTTTTATATTAAGTTTCTTCTTATGTCTGACCAAAGCTTGCAACATTTCTTTGTTTTGTACGCATGTTCACTGAAAAATTAAAATAGATGAGATTAAAAAAGACCAGATTAATAATATACCTTGTATAATCAAGCCTCCTATTAATACAAAGAGTTCTCAGACATGTAACCATCACAATAAAATAAGGCACTTGCTTTTCGTAGAAGAATGAGTGAAACATTCTTTAAAGAATGCAAGCAGAATCTTATATGTTGTTGGTGCCCATGAAGGATTTTTGCATTTTTTGATTGATTTAGAAAAAGCTCTTGACCCATCGATCTTACTGATGGTGGACACCAATCCCTTTGTCGTTGATGTTCTCGAGCGATCTCCGCATCCAGTTCAGCATTATACAAAAATCATAGGTTGTTGTTCTCTGTCTCATATCCTTGTACTTCAAGTCCAATATTCTCGTGATAACCTTCCGCTCATCTGAATACAATATGTATGAAAGAGAAAAGATTACAAACTCAGAAAGAATAAAGGATCTCAAGTGTAATCAGAGAAATTTAGAGAACCTCCACCACATACAGACGCCTTTGGTTAATCAATTTGAGGTGAGAAATAGTCTAGTGCTTGTTCATCCTCTGAAACATGACACTGAAACAAACTATAATCAACCAAAGTTACACCTTAACATAGAGAAAGTGTTAGCAACGAAGAACTCACTCAGACTTGTGCTTCTCTTTTGTTATGCTCGAGCGGGTATAACCTTTTGAGCATGAAATGAAGCTAATGGAAAAGTGAACATAACGTTATATCAGATGGGACCATGCACACACTTGAAACATGGTAGATGACCACATGGGCAATTACAATACATCAAAGAAACAAATATAAAAAAGGAATGGAGGGGGATAGAAGTGGAAATGTCTAATAGTTGATTACATTTAACTTTGTAATTTAATTATACAAATTTTGTAAAAGAGAAGACGAAGAGATATGGTGAAATAATGTTATTGATTAATGGTGAATAATAATTGATGATTATAAGTGACGTGTCAGTTTTATCAAATATGAGTGGAGGATTTTTTGAAGTGATGTGGTATATCTAGAATTTGAGTATATCCAACTTTTAGTATTGTAAGATTTGTAACATAAACTCAAAAATAAAATAAATAACATTTGATAATGTCCGATTAAACCGTAACTTTAAGCAAATACAAATCAATTTGTACTCGAATCCAGGGTGGGTACTTCTGGGCCCATCGTCTCTAGGTGGAATCACGGCGTACAAGAACTCATTTTCCGGCGAGAAGTCTGACAGTACTCGACTTCTCTTCCTCTTCCTCGTCGGCCTCGAGCTTGATCTGAAGTCTCTCCGCCGCACCAGCCAAAAAGCGACTTCGATCGCTACCGCAACTACAGCCAACTCAATGTCTGCTGCCGAAACTAACGTTTCAGTGCGGTCTGTAACCGCTATTTCACCCTTGCTAACAATTCATGAAGATATATGTAGCTCTGCGGATAGCAAACAGGCAGCGTTTGTGATTTCATAGACAGTGGAGATCTCTGGAGCAAGAATTTGAAACCGTTAGATCAGAATTTCAGGGGGTTAACAAAAGATTTCTTGAAATTCGCCTTGTTCTGTCGGAATCTTGGTCTCATTGACGATGATTCTGCTCTTGCTTCAAGCAGTTTTTCGTTTTCGGTGAGTGTTCTGTTCTTTGGTGGCGGAGATGATCGTGAAGCTTTGGCTTAGGGGTAACGGAGGGCAGAACATCCTGGGGTTAGGTTGACCATTGTGGTTATCTCCGGTCTAGAGATCTTAAAATATGACATGTTTGAAGCACAAGAAACAACTCTATTTTTTGTTAGACGCGGAGCAATTCATTGCCGAAATCAAGAGTAGTGTGACCATTTCCACAAGATTTGAAGAGATCGAGGATAATGAGTTAAAGACAGATGAAGCAGTTAAGATAATCCAAGAATTTTGCAAGTGTGATATTTTGTTAATCAAATCTCTCAAATAAACATTTTTAAAGTTTTTGTCAAAAATAGAATTATTATTTTGAAAATTTTACTATTTTTAATTATTTTAAATTTTACTTCTAAAACATCATTCATAAATCTAAATTTTATATCTAAATTAATTAATTCAATGTACATAAATATATATATATATATTTATACATTTTAATAAAATATATTTTGATTAAAAAAATTTCTAAAAATTTATTTTGGTGATAAAAATTCTATTAGGTCAAAGATATTTCTCTATTTTGTTAGTGGGAAAGTCCTCAGAAAGACCCTTGGTTTGTTATGAAGATGGAGTTTGCGGAAGTTGGACCAATAGGAAACTTGATCCTGTCGAACGAGATCTGTACTTCGGTTTCAGTTTCGGTGGTTCAACAGTACACCGCGAGAAACACTTCCGTTGCGGGTTCAGTTTCTGTTACGGTGGTGGAGACGCCCTGAAAACAAAACTAAATACAAGGATGGTGTTTTCTTTACCCTGACGCACAAGAAAAGTTAGGTCTCACAAATCTTGTGCATCAACATGTATTACATGATCCTCCTGTAGTCTTTTTTCATGAGTAACTTGTTAGTTGTAAGATGACACAAAGTACATTCTGTAACTATTATCAGAAATTATTATTAGATGGATAGAATCTCCATGTTGTCAAATATTATGTCATGATAGTGGCTTTGCAGGGAAATATTTTGGTCTACTATCTTTATCATACACGTTCTTTGTAAAGCTAGATTTACTTTTAGTACAAGTTTGTAAAAAAAAAAAACTGTAGTAAACCCGATTGTATAACACAAGTTTTTCACCAAACAAGACATGCCCTAATAGATATTACATGATATGGACTGCATCAAACGACAAATCTAGCACAACACGTAAAATTCCACAAATAAGATTGTTATAAACTTATTCAATTATCAAAAAGTTCAGAGTAATCAAACACACACACACACACGCAATCACTCACTCCTCATTTTTTTTCCTATTTCTTTTAATAACATTCATATAGTTTAATATCCATCTTGACCCGAAAATACTTAGCACCTTCAAAGGTATCAGTCTCAAACGTAACAATCCCACGAGACATGAAAAAATCACCTGTCCCTCCGACCACAGACAAATCTCTTGTCTTTTCCATCATAAGATCTGCTCCCATTATGTTTAACGTCCCTTTGTGTTGAGTCGAGTTAAACACAAGTGTGTACGAGAACCAGGCATTGTAATCGTTCTTCATGTCGTAGAAGTAGAATCCTTGAGCACGTGCCACAGGTTCGGATTGATAGTTCTTGTCTATGGTCACTGGATCGTCGAAGATCACGAGCTTTCCGAATTTGAAATTCCCGAGTCCCGGAGGGTTGGTAACGGCAGCAGATGTTGCGTTTTGCACGTCATCGACGCCAAACATTATGTCATGATAGTAGAGGACGAAGTTTTTGCAAGGCTTTGATTGAGATTTGGATGGTTTTCTACCTGATATGACAGTTTTTGATAGAGCAAGGACAATGAATAAGAAGAGAAATGATTTTATTTGGCTTACCATATTTTTGTCTGTGAAAATGTTAAACTGAACAATGAGAGTGTAAATGTAATTGATGAAGAAAGTGTTGATTGATATACTAGCAAGTGTGATGGGTTTTATATACAACTTGAGCTTGCTAGCTTGCGTTAATATAATGTAAAAGTGGACTAGCTTATACATAATTATTTTATTAGGTTGGTGAAAAGCATTGTTTATGCATAAAAAATCCTTTACGATGATATAATCTGAAACCTTTTCAAATTAGGCGGCTCAATCACCTTTCAACAAATTCCACAAATTGTAATGATAGAGAAATCAGTTTAAGATAACATGAATTCATTGTAAAGTATTAATACTAAATAGCTTAATTTCAATTGATCTAAAACATCTGCCACTACATATATTTAGAACATGGTAAAACAGCATATGAGTAGAAAGGTTAAATCCATATTGAAAACAATATTGCAAACATAACTCAAAGAAGAAAACAAGAGATACACTATAGGCTTAGCTCAAACCTCATCACATTTTACCACACCTATGCAGAGGGAGTAACGTTGTGGGTTGCCAAACGATCTCCCTAATAAAGCCCCAAAGAACACCAGAAACCATCAATTTTCACCCTTATTCTAAAGTCTATGAACTTGTGTTTGTATAGGAACATGATTTCTACGGAAAAAAATGAATAATCGTTGTTAACAAAGATAAGAAACGTGAGTAAAATTACAAAATGCTAAAATAACATGAATGATAAACCGGTTTGTGCGAATACACACTCTTTCTTTAGTGTGATGGTTTCATACAATTAAAAATTCCATGATATAACCGCCTGATCGATTGTTTTCCAACACACAAAAACAGTAACGAACCTAAAATGTGTTCTACTCTCAAAATAAATTAATTAATAAATAGAAAATAAACATACGGAGAATTGTTGATTCTTGATCAGTTTGATCTATGAGTGACAAAGACTTCTTCTAGTCTCCGTTATTAAAAGGAAACTATAGTTGATCCGCGCGTAAGAGCGTTTAATTTTTAAACTTTTATATATTTTAAGTTTTTTTATTGTGTATATTTTTACAACTTACCAATATTTAATAGATGTTTAATATGATTTTATAGTTTATATTCACCAATTTTATTAATTGTTTTCGTTGTTATATATAATCACATACACATACATATATATATATATATATATATCTTGATGGTAGAATTGAAATGTAGATATATAACAATAAAGGTGAGCGATCACTTATTTGTTTGTTTATGTATTATTTATTTATTATAATAATTCATTATTTATCTAGAATATAAATTTTTATTTCTTAATAATAATAAATAAATAAGTATTAGATATTTTTATTATAAACTTATAAAAATTTATTATATATATTTTCTTTACACGTTTGTTAAGGAGAATATATTGTAATATACGAATTTAATAATTATTCCTTTTAGTTATCCTGATAAACATATTTGGTTAGTTAATAAAAAATAAATGAAACTTGAATTTCATGTTTTATACCGAGAATATACTGATTTCTTTAAAAGAAATATCATTCCTTTTAATTTTAAATAGATAATCAAACATAGTTAGTCAAGATAACAGACTTGATACAATTAGGATGGTTTTTTAATTAAGAATATTAGTATATGGTATTCAAAGTGAAGATTAGTTAAGGAATATGTAGGGGATGTCAAAATGAGCTATAACTCATGAATTGACTCAGCTCAGCTCAATTTTTCACAAGCAAGATCTTTATTTTTTAGGTTCATTTAATAAATGAGTTTATTGATCGAACTTAAATTAGATCACGAGTTATATGAATGATCTATAATGAAGATGAATCAGCTCATGAACTTAGTCATTTTTATACTTACAATGATATATGTATATATATATATATATATATATATATATATATTATTTTGGATAACTTTTATTTTTCTTATCTCAAAAAGATAATTTCTATATTAATTGTATTTATCTTTTAAAATTAAAATGTAAAACCAAATTTTCTTAAAAGATAATTTCTATATTAATCATATTTATATTTTTATATTAAAATGTAAAGCATACATAAATAATATAGAAATTATACTTTTTAAAAATTATCTATAATATTTTAGAAGAAAGAAAATAGAAATAAAAAAAATAGAAATCATCTAACTCTTCTAATAAATACCAAATGGAAGGTAAAAGTGAAAATTTTCCTTTATTTATATTTATAAATCAAATATATACAATTATAGATAATTTTTTATAAATTTGGGATCAAATGGAAGGTAAAAGTGAAATTTTCCCTTTATTTGAGATGCTATAGACGAAATGTTTGATTAATTATTTAAATTAGATTTAAGTGGTTTGATTTAGGGAAAATTCCATAAAAATACCCCAATTAAATTTCGAATTGGATTATTTATCCAATTAGAAATTCATATCGAGTTCATATTTTCAGTGTGGGACAAATTAAATTTGTTTCTACAACATATTTTCAATTTTCATTTCTCATTTATATATATTCCAATTTGAACATTTAACTACACTATAGATTACTGCTCATTACAACGAGTACATCATTCCCGAATCCAGTCCATTCCGACAAACAGCTCCGTTTGAAATGTTACCGAAAAATAATTTATCAAAATCGAGTTCCAACAGTGTTAGGGATCATCAAATATTCATAACATCTCATTTCTGTTAGTTTTATAACACTTGTACACTAAAAATATTAAAAATTCTAGAAATTAGATACACTTTATTGCCTTCATGAGTTCTTATGAAGTTGCTCTGAAACTTTTAGAATTTTAAGATGATTTATGAATGTATAAAACTACATATCCCCAAATTGGTTAGTTCCCAAATATTTTCAAAATTTGCATAAAACATCATTTTAGCAACTAGCATGGTCCGATCGCCTTTTAATCATGGGTTGGTGGAGCACTAATATCAGCACGGGAAACTTTTCCTATACCTTATAACTTTACATGCAAATTTAGTCAAATGCCACTGACATGCTAATGAATCATTATATGTTATCTATAACGAATTTTCACATGTGGATTTAGTTTTATTAAACTGCACTTTCTTACTAAATTAATGTTTAAACTTTCAATTCTAGTTTGTTTTGACGAAAACAATTAAGGGATTTTTACAAAAGTAACTCAAAACTTAGAGTCAAACAGAAAACTAACCTTTTCTTTTGACTCATTTTTTTTGAGATTTTCACCTCACACCTGCATTTTATCTACGAAAATGCCATTAATTTGTTTTTTTGGTTTTTGAAAATGGCTTCTTTACTGTCTCAACCTCATCATCTTCAAGTATTTACAATATTGTCACTACCATGAATAGTTCAACAACCTTGTACTACCTGTTTGGAGCTTTTAATGCCTTTTAATGCACGTAAATCTCTTTACACTCTCTCTGTTTCAATTGTTATGAATTAAAAACAACATTTCTTTCACTTTCTCTCCATATTCATCCAAAAAACTCAAGCTTTTGATTCAAAATATTTTATGATTGACAGAGCCATATTTCTTTCGTTTTGATTTACGGTTGCTTTCGTTTGAGGTTCTAGGTGGTTGGAGAAAACCTTGTGTGCAAACGAAGTCATCTCACCTAGTTTAAGGTCCGAATTTGAATTTTTTTCAAGATCTGTTCGCGTAGAAGACTTACTCATAAGTCATCTCTATGTAAAAGACTTACTGATAAGTCTTCTGGTCAAAACGAAAGACTTAATCTAAGTCGTCCGGCTTTGTTTGTTAAAAAAAACTCCAGACGACTTATATATAAGTTGTCTACGAAAAAGGGCTAGTTTTGCATTTGACCGAATCGTGTCAGATCTTTGACTATTTCTGGACGACTTAAAATTCACTCGTCTCTGAGAAAGTTAAAATTTTAATATTTTATTAAACTAGACGACTTACGTCTAAGTCGTCTTAGGTTAGTTTTGTAATTAAAAAATAAAACTTGAAATTTAACTTTTACCAGACGACATAATTGAAAGTCGTCAAGCCAGAAGACTTAATTTAAAGTCGTCCGGAAAAGCAAAGTCGTCCAGAAATTTTCCCAAGTTTTCTGGTCAAACCTTGCTTAACCCGGACGACCTTAAATTAAGTCATCTGGCTGGACGACTTTCAATTAAGTCGTCTGAAGAAAGTTAAATTTCAATTTTATTTTTCAATTACAAAACTAACCTAGGACGACTTACGTTTAAGTCATCTAGTTTGAATAAAATATTGAAATTTTAACTTTCCCAGAGACGACTGAATTATAAGTCGTCCAGCAATAGTCAAAGATCTCACACGATTCGGTCAAATGCAAAAACTAGCCCGTTTTTCGTAGACAACTTATATATAAGTCGTCTGAAGTTTTTTTTTTAACAAACAAAGCCGGACGACTTAGAATTAAGTCGTCCCATTTAATTTTCAATTGCAAAAGTGACCTCTTTAAGACGACTTACCTTTAAGTCTTCTGGACGACTTACTTCTATGTCGTCTGCGGTAATGTTTAGTGAACTTCTTCATTTTCTCTATGTTTACTAATGTGTTTTATTTTGAATATTTGCAGATGATTCGTCAGTTTACATGCAGTGTATGAAGAATGGTTGTTGAAAGATTGTCGTTGGGATTTTGTGGTTGATGATCTCAAAGGAGCAAGATTGTTTTTATTGAATGAAGATTCAACACATGCTGATTGTTGCAATGGCTCAAGAAAATTTATAACCTAGACATGAGAACAGTGACTGTGGAGATTAGCTACTCATTACCAGCAGAAATGATGATGGCTCCAGGCAGTCCTCCCATTCATGTTACAAGTGATAGATAAGTTTGAAACTTGCTCGAGATACTCGAAACGCCATAGAGTATGTCTTTGTGTATCAAGCCGCAGCAAGGTGGAAACGGTTTCAGAGAAAAGGGAAGAAGCTGGTGAATGGTTTGAAGATGTTGGTGATAATGACGAAGCTGGTGAATGGGAAGAAGATGTTGGTGATAATGATGAAGCTGATGAGAGGACACAAAC
>CAJHQQ010001502.1:0-94259 GCA_905132885.1 Moricandia moricandioides
ACTAGTGTAAGTTTCATTTGCTTGCCACCAAGTTCAGTGTTGAGGATAGATGTTAAACACCAAGTTCAGTGTTGAGGAGATAAACGAAGAAGATGTAGATGCACTAGCAATAGAGTTATCTCAAGTTTTGGGTGGTGGAGACGATGTTGATGGCATGGGCTAGTTCGGCTCAGCTATTGGTGATGTTGTTGATGATGATCATGATGTTGATTGCTTGCCAAGTTCAGCGTTGAGGATAGATACTGAACACGTCGTTTAAATCATACTTGAGCATAGTTAAACTCACTTGGAACAAGTAAGATCCTCTAATTCAAAATTCAAATGCATGATATTGTTCTGCAGATTAAAAATCTGGCAGCTGAGCTTTGTCTTGACAGGGCTTATGTTCTTGAACTGTTACGTGACCCGCCTCCGAAGGCTTTCAGGCTCTCCGAAGACACTGTCAGATGAAAAAAAACCTTCAGTAGCAGCACCTGATCCAATGGAATCATCATCAGCTGAAGATTCTCTAGAGGTCGAACTTTTTTCTTTATTTTTATCTGTGTTTTAAAAGGCGATCGCCTTTTGCGCCAAGGCGCAAGGCGCACCGTGGCGATGGTTCTAACGCCTCAGTCCTCTAAGGCGAAGCCTAGTTCCTTAAGGCGTTCGCCATGGTGCGCCATTGGCTTAAATATAAGCGCCTTAAGTGCTTCAAAGCGCGCCTTGTGTTTTATCTTTGACAGAACCCTTAAATCATCTTGGAATTATATCACTACTTTGACAACCATTTAAATATCCTTAAAACATAATGCTTAGATCCTTAGAGTTTTTAGGTTTTGTTGGATTTGAGCAACTGAATTTAGTTTTTTGGTTTCAAATTCTTTGTTTTGGTGTTTTGGATTTTATCAATGTGTACATAGTTGGCTATATTAGTGTGCATAACTAACTAGTAGCTGCCTATATTAGTGTGTATAAGACTTTTTGGTATATTTGATTGTGCTAGTGTTGTATACGAGTCTAATCTATAACTATCTTCTGTACGTAACCATAGAAATAGTTATAGCTAACACATACACACATTTCTAACTTAGGAACATCAGTCAATGCATATCTAAGTTCCTCTATAGCTGTAGATAACTAACTCATGTTTGAATGCATCCTATCCATAAGGCAAGCGCCTTGGAGGCATAGTTTCTAGAGATCAAGACAATTGCGATCTTAGATCCTCTAATCTCCCTAATGAGCTCGGGACCGATAGATTCTCCTCTTTTGATTTCATTATCAATGAATGGAGTGATTCCATTTCTTTGGAACTCCATCTGAATATGACTGAAAAAGTCTCTGCGTACATCTTCCCCGCGGAAGCTTGGAAAGACATCATGCATCCAGATGCGAGAAGAAGAAGGTGGAGGAACTATTGAAGGAGACAAAGAAGATGAAGAAGAACCCTTTTGGCAGTTATTATCATGATGGAAACGAAGTCTTCTCAGAATAGTTAAGAGTCCTATTGCAGCAGCAAGAGTGGTAAGAAAAAAAGAAGAATCCATTAGTTTAGTATGATGGAAAGAGAATCAGTATTACAGACCTCTAAGGGAAGCTATCTGGAGAAAGAAACTATAAAGAAGCTTTGTATACATTGAATACAGACCGTTGACCAGGAGTGTTGAAACTACTACCGAAAAAACCGGATCCTTGATATTTCATAGGTCACGTAGCAAGACCCCAAAAGAGGAATCATAAAAAATAATGATATCCAAGAAAAGACACAATCAACTCTCAAGTATAAATTTTATACTTGAGAGTTGATTGTGTCTTTTCTTGGATATCATTATTTTTTATGATTCCTCTTTTGGGGTCTTGCTACGTGACCTATGAAATATCAAGGATCCGGTTTTTTCGGTAGTAGTTTCAACACTCCTGGTCAACGGTCTGTGTTCAATGTATACAAAGCTTCTTTATAGTTTCTTTCTCCAGATAGCTTCCCTTAGAGGTCTGTAATACTGATTCTCTTTCCATCATACTAAACTAATGGATTCTTCTTTTTTTCTTACCACTCTTGCTGCTGCAATAGGACTTCTTAACTATTCTGAGAAGACTTCGTTTCCATCATGATAATAACTGCCAAAAGGGTTCTTCTTCATCTTCTTTGTCTCCTTCAATAGTTCCTCCACCTTCTTCTTCTCGCATCTGGATGCATGATGTCTTTCCAAGCTTCCGCGGGGAAGATGTACGCAGAGACTTTTTCAGTCATATTCAGATGGAGTTCCAAAGAAATGGAATCACTCCATTCATTGATAATGAAATCAAAAGAGGAGAATCTATCGGTCCCGAGCTCATTAGGGAGATTAGAGGATCTAAGATCGCAATTGTCTTGATCTCTAGAAACTATGCCTCCTCAAAATGGTGTCTTGATGAACTGGTGGAGATTATGAAGTGCAGAGAAGAGTTGGGTCAAACTGTAATAGCTATTTTCTATAAAGTGGATCCATCGGATGTGAAAATGCTGGCAGGAGATTTTGGGAAAGTCTTTAGAAAAACTTGTGCTGGTAAAGGGAAGGAATGCATTGAGAGATGGAGACAAGCTTTGGCAAAAGTGGCCATTATCGCTGGTTATCATTCAAGCAACTGGTTAGTTCTTTTGATTCCAACTTGCTGTATACATTTTTTAAAGAATACACATCACACAACTTCATATTTATTTATGAATGTGAATATGATTATTTAATGTATGCACTGAACTCTCCAATTGTTAGGGATAATGAAGCGGCCATGATCAAGAAAATCGCCACTGATATTTCCAACATGCTGAATAATTTCACACCATTAAATGATTTCGACACGTTAGTTGGGATGGGAGCTCATTTGAAAAAGATGGAACCATTGTTATGCCTAGGCTCAGATGAAGTGAGGATGATTGGGATTTGGGGTCCTCCTGGGATTGGGAAGACCACAATCGCTAGAGTTGCATACAACCAACTCTCCAACAGTTTTCAACTAAGTGTCTTTATGGATGATCTGAAAGCAAACTATTCAAGGTTGTGTTCCGATGACTACAGCGCAAAGTTGCAACTACAGCAACTGTTCATGTCTCAAATAACCAACCATAAGGATATTGTGGTGTCGCATTTGGGAGTTGCCTCAAATAGGTTGAAGAACAAGAAAGTTCTTGTTGTTCTTGATGGCGTGGACCGGTCACTACAACTAGATGCAATAGCGAAAGAGACTCGGTGGTTTGGTCCCGGGAGTCGGATTATAATCACAACACAAGATCAGAAGCTTTTTAGAGGACATGGGATTAACCATATTTACAAAGTGGATTTTCCAACAAATGATGAGGCTCTCCAAATCTTTTGTACGTATTCTTTTGGTCAAAAGTACCCTAAAAATGGTTTTGAGAAGCTTGCTCGGGAAGTTACACAACTTGCTGGTGAACTCCCTTTGGGGCTAAGGGTTTTGGGTTCCTACTTTCGAGGAATGTCTAAGCAAGACTGGACTAATTCGCTACCAAGATTAAGGACGAGCCTTGACGCTGATATTCGAAGCATTTTGAAGTTTAGCTATGATGCTTTAGATGATGAAGATAAATACTTATTTCTTTATATAGCCTGCTTCTTCAACTCTGAATATATTCACAAAGTGGAAGAGCATCTTGCAAAGAAGTTCGTAGAAGTGAGGCAAAGACTTAAAGTCTTGGCTGAGAAATCTCTCATATCTATCGACTCGGGATATATAGATATGCACAGCTTGCTAGAAAAACTAGGTAGAGAAATCGTTTGTAAACAATCTATTCATGAGCCTGGGGAGCGCCAGTTTCTGTACGACGAAAGAGAGATATGTGAATTGCTGACTGGTGATTCAAATGTAAGTGGCTTTCATTGCATTGCTACCTGGAAATTTTAGTTTATTTGATGACTAACAAACTCTAGTTTCTTGTTTGTTCCTTTATTTCAGGGTAGTAAAAGTGTCATAGGCATAAATTTAGACTACCACAGAGAGGAGAAAGAATTAGATATAAGTGAGAAAGCCTTTGAAGGAATGTCAAATCTCCAATTCTTGAAAGTATATGGTTCTCGCGATACATTGCAATTAACTCGAGGGCTGAACTATCTATCTCATAAACTTCGATTACTACAGTGGAGACATTTTCCCATGACATGTTTTCCTTGCATTGTAAACTTGGAGTTCCTTGTCGAACTAGTCATGGTTGAGAGCAAGCTTGAGAAGTTGTGGGATGGAATTAAAGTAAGTTGTTTTTAGTTATCTCACTTTGTTTCAAATCTAGTATTTGTACATTTTTGAGTTAGAAAAAAACTGATCTTCTCACCATGTTTTTGTGATTTGTCTGTGAAGCCGCTTGGAAGTCTCAAGTGGATGGATTTGAGTAATTCTGTAAACTTGAAGGAGCTTCCTGATCTCTCAACTGCCACTAACCTTGAGAAATTGAATCTTAGTAATTGCTCAAGTCTGATCAAACTCCCTTCCTTGCCTGGAAATAGTCTGGAGGAATTAGAAATCGGTGGATGCTCAAGTCTTGTGGAGTTTCCCTCCTTTATTGAGAATGCCGTTAATCTCCGAGAATTGAATCTTCGTAGTTTCGAAAATCTGTTGGAGCTACCTTCCTATGTTGGGAATGCCACCAACTTGGAGTACTTAAATCTTAGAGACTGCTCACATCTGGTGGAACTTCCTCTCTCTCTTGGAAACCTGCAGAAGTTGCAGACACTGATATTAAAAGGATGCAGTAAGCTAGAGAATTTCCCCAACAACATCAACTTGGAATTTTTGAATGATCTTGATCTTGCTGGATGTTCAAGTCTTGATCTCGGTGGATACTCCATTATCCGAAACGCCGTCAGTCTCCGAACATTGGACTTAAGTAGTCTACCACAGTTGTTGGAGGTACCTTCCTTCATTGGGAATGCCACTAATCTAGAGGACTTGAAACTTAGTAACTGCTCAAATCTGGTGGAACTTCCTCTTTTCATTGGTAACCTTCAGAAGTTGCAGAGGCTGAGATTAACAGGATGCGGTAAGCTAGAGGTCCTTCCCACCAACATCAACTTGGAATCTTTGAGTGAACTTATTCTTAGTGAGTGCACCATGCTGAAAAGTTTTCCTGAGATCTCCACAAACATTATAGCTCTCAACCTCATAGGAACTGCAATAACACAAGTACCTCCCTCGATCGTGTCATGGCCTCGTCTTGATACATTTCAGATGTCATACTTTGAAGACCTCAAGGACTTCCCTCATGCTCTTGAAACAATCACAGGACTGTACTTGACCGACACAGAGATACGCGAGGTTCCTCCGTGTGTCAAGAAAATCTCTCGTCTGAATAGATTCTTCCTCAATGGATGCCAAAAGTTGGTATCTGTCCCACTGATTTCAGATTCCATCTGTTATATGGATGCAAGTGACTGCGAGTCACTGGAGATGATAGAGTGCTCCTTTCACAATCCACAGGTTTGTCTCTACTTTGCCAACTGCTTCAAACTGAATCAAGAGGCGAGAGACCTCATCATCCATACAAATAGTAGATATGCAGTCTTACCAGGTCGACAAGTGCCTCCACACTTCACTCACCGAGCTACTGGTGGAGGTCCATTGACAATCAAGTTGAATGAAAAGCCTCTTCCCAAATACATGAGATTTACCGCTTGCATCTTGCTGCTTGATAAAGATGACCATGACATTTGCTTTAAAAGAAAATCCACGGATGCGGTTGTTCTGTATAAAAACAGCGTTCGTTCGCTGCATCCGGCTTTAGCAGAGCATCTGTACACATTCCAAGTAGAAGCGGAGGTTACTTGCAGCGAGCTTCTCTTTGAGTTCAAGCTGAAAAGCAATGACGTTTGGAAGATAGGAGAATGCGGGCTAATCCAACACATGGATGTCCCTTGATGTTAATGAACACGATGAGAGCTTGAGAGATAGTGGTGACCATGGCGGATGTGAAACATATTAAGTTAATGGGTCTCTGTTTATTGTTTGGAATGTGGTGGTGTTTTTCAACAGAAGCTACTACATGAAATTTTGGGAACTTGATTCGGAATTACAAAGGTGAGAGTTTGTCTCTAGTATCAAATAGAGAGGGATGTGGAGGATGATCAAGAGGAAGTAAACACGTGAAGAAATTGACGATAAACCCTTAATCCGTTTCTACTCTGTAGTGAGAGAGACAGTGGACCTGCTGAAACCAGACTATAACGACCAAAGGTTTAATAAACTACATGCTTTGTTATATCGTAAACACAACAACATGCCTTTGTAACACCATTGTAATAAATAACTTGAAGAAAACAAAACCGATAAAGCTTTAAAACAACAAGAAAGCAATAAGAGATTCTGACTATCACTATCATAATCATATTTCACTTCCATGCTGTTATTATGCTTCTTTGTCTTTCCTTCTCAGTCAAAACAAAAAAAATTAGTTCTCAGACTCACTCTTCTTACCTTCACCATCACCACCTTCCCTCTCTTCCAACAACCTCCCACTCTCTTCATCACCTTGCTGAACCTTCTTCTGAGCCTCTTTCGCCTTCAAAGCCTTCAACTTCGCGTGATTATAATACGCAACTCCCAAAAACGCAACCCCATACCCAAAAAGGTTAACAGGAGTCACAGTATCCTTAATCACAGACCACGAGAAGGCAATCAATAGCCAATCTTTAACCACACCAGCAACATTCATAGTCAAAGCCGAAGTCTTCCCCACGAGAAGAAACACAGCGAGGTTCAACGCAAACGCACACAACGAGTTCGTCCCGAAGATGACGTAATCAAAGTGGAAGCTAGACGTGTCTCTAAGAACAGGGAACTCCACGTATACCCAAGGGATAAACAAGAAAGCTAAACAACAAGGAGCAACGTAGTAAAGAGACGTGATTGGGTTAAGCGTGATGCCTTTGGACGTTAGTAATATCTGAATCAAAACCAAACGAGTCGCTTCGAAAGCAACGGCTCCGAGCTGGAGCATCACACCAAACACATCGAATCTAGCTTCACCGTAGGCGGCGATCGCGACACCGAAGGAGATGGATAGCATGTTCGTCATGGTATCAGACTTGAACGATTCTTTCCTGAGGAGGATTCCGATTGAGTAGACCGCGACGGGCATGAGTGCTTTGAGCATTTGGATAAACGAGACGGAGAGGTAGATGTAAGCAGAGTTCGATAGCCAGAGGGAGAGAGAGTACAACGCTCCGATAGGGACGACGGATCTGAGGTAAGTCTCGCGAGACATCGAGACCGGCTCGACGAGTTTGAAGACTTTGATGAGGAGGATGGCGAGGGTTGAGCAGAAGGACATGTGGATCATGGTGAGAGTGATCGGGAAAGGCCAGTTGTAGAGCTTCTTGTCGAGGATGTATTTGTTGTAGACGATTACTGTGAAGCTTAGGAAGATCCATATCGCTACGTAGCTGTAGGAGAGGATGATCTTTTTTATCACGCTGTCGCTCAGCGTGCCGCCTTTCCCCATTGTGATGAGGATGAGGTTGATTCTTCTTTTGTGCGACGGGTCTGCGGCGGAGGACGACGGTGGTGGAGGTTAAGTAAGAAAAGCAGAGAGAAGAGGGCCTTCTTATAATGTCTTTGGGCTTTTTTGAGAGAAGTGGTCCGGTTGTGCTCTTCCATGTTGTCTCATTTATCGATTTATATAAATTTAAGATACCGTCCAAATATTAATTTGTAATAAAATAAACGATAATAATGTGAAGATAGTAGATGAATAATTAGTATATTCTTTTTTTTTGTTAAGGGTTTGAATAATTAGTAGATAACCAATAGTGATTTAATTGAGATAATTTAATTGAGATAACGTTTTCGAATCAACAAAAATATTGTATCTATAAAAATAGTAGTATGATAAAAAATTGAAAATAAATCGTAATCATCTTTTTTACAATATAAGAGTTATAAAATGTATTTGTATTTTATATATAATTTAGAAACTAAAATAAATGTTTCCTTATATCAAAGATACTTATTATGATTGGTTGGATTTTAGCTATAGAAATTTGACTGTAAAATTTAATCTGTAGAAATTTTTGTATTTGATGTAACAGTAGAAATTAAATGAAAAAATAATAAAAAGAATTTTATTTTTATATTAATATTTTGATTTAGAAAACAATTTTTTATAATTATTTCTTTAAGTTTTTGGTTTTAATTTTAAATATTACATAGCTCATGATTGATAATTTATATGATTATAGATATATTTAAAAAATAATAATTCACTTAATACAGTTAAACAAATCATCCCAACTATTACTAGTTATATTCTTTTGTCAATAAAGTGGTAAATAAAATGTTATGGTAAGTTTAGCTACAAGCTTGGAAAGAAATCCTAATCTTAATAAAATTTATTTCAATTTTTTGGTTGGGGAGGGGGGAGTGATTCATTTTAAATAAGTAGTTTTCTTACAAAATATTTAGATATATTGAAGACAATTACCTTAAAAATTGGTTTTTGGTTCAGTGAACAAGATTTTTAAACATGTCATTAGCAATTGTCATGGTCTCCAAAATTTGCCTACAAATGATGCCCTTTAGTCAATAAATGGACCCACAGATCGCAGTCAAAGCCCAATGGTTGGGTTCACAAAACGCCAAGAGGAAATTGGTGTTTGGGGAACGCGCGTCCAGCGTTCAGTATGCGTCTCACAAAATTTCACGCGGCCTCCGATGCGCGTTTCGTGTGATTTGTGATTCAATGCATTTGTCGCTTGTACGTGCTTTCCCGCTAGGACAAATATTCGAACAACGTGTTTTTAACAAACATCCATATACATAAAAATGGATAAGAAAACTGAGACACTCTACTTGTAATTGATAAATAAGAAGATATAATGTACTCGTCTTCTTCTATAGGTTGGTACTCAGCTTTCAAAAGACTGTTATTCATCTATTTTTTAATTATGATGTTGGAGCCATTTGTATAGATAAGAATGTAACAATTGGAATAGATATAAAAAAAATATTGTACGATAGCCCTAAAAAAATATTTTGTCACAAAATATCATTTAAGAAAAAAATGTCTGACCAAAATATATGATTTTGTGACAAAAAAAAATTTTATATCCATAGAGTTAACTAATCTATACTTAAATTTTAAAGTTGTGGGTTGAAGTTTTGAGGATATATTTAAAAGTTTTTTAAAAAAATAATTAATTTTTTTAAAAAAATAGCTATTTTGGTCATTTTCTTTTGTGAAGATAATTGTCATATCAAAAATTATAGCTTTTAAAAATGTAGAGTCTTTCTTTTTGTGTTTATTCTTATTTATATTATTAATTTGCTTAGTGTTCTAGATTAGGGAGTGTGTTATATAGCGAGTTGAATAATGCCACTTACTCCAAGTGATATTAATTTATTACCAACCACACTCTCCTGACATAAACCAATTGCATTTGAAGGTTATGCTTTAATAGGCGGTCTAGTGGTTGCTCATCATTCATGTCGATGGATGCACAAAAATATAAAATGTTATACGTTTTGAAACCTTCTTTTATAAATGAAACTAAGGCTCTTTTCAATTTTAATGTTGGATTCGCCATTGTTTTTCACCACATCACTTTCAAAATCTCCATCATCTAGCCACAAGAACAACGAGTCGGTGGATGTTGTAGTTTAGAGATTGTGACATACATTATCAGTAAGCACAGAGTAATGATGGCTTTCTCTATTCTCACACGAATAATTTAGTCAAGTCTTAGTTCAGGTTTTTGGTAGAATAATTATACAGTATTGTATTATTTTATAGTTCGTATATCACTTTCGTTTGGACCACTTCCGTGAACTTAGAAAATGGGAGATGTCCAAATGTTTACCTAACACATTGTATGGTTTGTTGTTAGCCTTCATTTGTTGACTACTAACTCCTATCAAGCTGTCCTATCTATTAGTTATGGTTTCTCTATTTCTAACAAATAACAAAACATAATGTTGAAGTTATTTGTATTTTTTTAAATAAGAGGACATGAATGCGTTGGAAAGTATTAAAGCATGATCAATTCTGGTCTATTACGTTTTTAGCTGAAAAATATAAAAAAAAAAGAAAAAAACAAATTTTATTTTAAAGACCTCATGTTAAAAAACCAAAGTTAATCATGACATGACACTTTGGGTTTATTTGGATTGCGTTTCTTAAAATAGAGGTTATGTGTATTTTAGACCTCTTGTGTATTATTTTTGGTCGAAAATGTCTCGGAGTCAAACAAATCGTTGGAAGCTAACTAAAGTAAGAATTTGTTTCAACTTAGTTATAATGTTGATATAATATCTATAGCTAATGTATTTGATATATTAAATAATAATTTTTTGTTTTCTATATTTTAATATCTTATTTGATATATATTTTTTACTTTTTTTGTTAAATATATTTTATTATATTAAATTATTTATTATTTCAGGAAGGAAAAATGTTTATATGAATTTTGATAAATTTCACCAAAAAATCTTCAGTCGAGTTCTCTAAGACTAAAGTTAGATATGTGGCAACGAGACTATGGATAGGGTTGACCGAGTCAAACCTGGACTTGATTTTTATGGGCCTCACTCACTTATCCAAATCGTTTCTTTCAGATATTTTTAACCGACTCAGATATCAATAAGTACTTTCGACACAAGGCCGATTCTTAAAAATTGTAGGCCCATTTTCATAAAGCCCATTAGAGACTCGTTCGCAACCCTATCTAGTCCCCGTACTATATATAAATCGCTGAACATCAACGCGGCGTAGGCACAGATATTTTTTCCGTCAATCGATATCGAGATCCAACCAAATCTGCTTCTCTCTCAGGTAAATTATCTCCAGTGGTTTTTTGAAAGTTCATCGGAGCTCGATAACCTAATTCCGTAGAAACTGTCGTCGGAAGTTTAGTATTGAGCTGATTTGTCACTGAGTCTTAGGTTTTTGTTTGGATTAGTAATCTTAACGGGAAGTTTCTGCGCAGCTTGTAGAATTTGCTTACTATGGGAGACGCTAGGGACAACGAAGCTTATGAGGAGGAGCTCCTAGACTATGAGGAAGAGGACGAGAAGGTCCTAGATTCTGGAACTAAAGTTAACGGCGAAGCTGTGAAGAAGTAAGTTTGTTTTCCTTCTCGATCTGTTTCATGAGAACGCTCGACGTTAACTTCAGATTACTACTTGTAAACCAATAGGAGTCTGTCATCTATAATTATGAGAATTCTCATGTTGTATTGTATTTTCTCGTTGTGGCAGAGGGTACGTGGGAATACATAGTTCAGGATTCAGAGACTTCCTTTTGAAACCGGAGCTTCTCCGAGCCATTGTTGATTCTGGATTTGAACATCCATCCGAAGGCAAGTCCTTTTTAGTATTCGCCTTGTAATGTTTTTTGCACCATTCTGTTATCGAATAATATCAGGTCAGGATGCAGAAATTACTCTCCTGTGAGCTGTGCTTGACTGTTTATTAGAATATAATATTCTAATTACTAGAAGATATGTTGATCTATAGTATACTTTGTAGATCTATCTTGGTCCTATGTTTATCACCTAGTTCAAGAACATATGTTGGCGTATGGTATACTTTATACATCTTTCTTGGTCTTATATTTGTTACTCAAGTTCGAGATGATAGGTTGGTGTAAGATAACCGGTCCTAGTCTAGTTTTGAGAGCATGTGTTGATCATGAAGTTCGATTTTTTTTGTTATAATTGCTTTTGTATTGTCCACTGACATCCCATTGATTATTTTTCAGGTAAAAACGCTATTTCAGTCTGTTGATTTGGAGTGAGCTCAGCTTTTTGTAAAGCCACCAATTAAAAATATGTGGAGTTTATATTCTACTTATAAACGGTTCTTCGGTGCAATTTTCTTTTGGTTCTCCATCAGTGCAACATGAATGTATCCCTCAAGCTATCTTGGGCATGGATGTTATCTGCCAAGCAAAATCCGGTATGGGAAAGACTGCTGTGTTTGTGCTTTCGACTCTACAACAGATCGAGCCTACCCCTGGCCAGGTGTCTGCACTTATCCTGTGCCATACAAGAGAGTTAGCTTACCAGGTATGTCATATTTGCCTATTTCTACTCTTTGCTTCTAATATATTGCTCTCCTTTCTGTCCCGAAGCTTTCTCGTACTTATCATACCTTGATGATGAAAATTGCTTGCAGATCTGCAATGAGTTCGTGAGATTCAGTACCTACCTGCCTGATACAAAGGTTTCAGTGTTCTATGGAGGAGTCAACAACAAAATCCACAAAGACTTGCTGAAGAATGAATGTCCTCACATTGTTGTTGGAACACCTGGTCGGGTTCTTGGACTCGCCAGGGACAAAGATCTCTCTTTGAAGAATGTGAGGCATTTTATTCTTGACGAGTGTGATAAAATGCTCGAGTCACTAGGTATGCTGATCTTTATCATCCTCGTGTATAAATATATCTCATTAATGCCTTGACATTGCATGTTTTAACTTTTTTTACTCGTATTTATCAGACATGCGGAGGGATGTGCAGGAGATTTTCAAGATGACTCCCCATGACAAACAAGTTATGATGTTCTCAGCAACGCTCAGCAAAGAGATACGCCCAGTCTGCAAGAAATTTATGCAAGATGTAATGTCACACGACCAATACTCTCGGTTACAAGTCCTGTAGTCTTGAACTTTCGAAGATTTTAGGCTTACATGATCACCTTCTGGCCCGAGAAACCTGCCATTTGATCCTTGGACGCACGGTCTCAATCCAATAATGACTGGCGTAGTATGTTGGGGTTAGTATAGGGAACTGGAGATGTAACATAGCTTTCGTGTAGTTAGTGGGTCTTTTATCATCTTTGTATTTTTCTTTATCTATTTATATTTGATATTCTAACTGTGCTTGGTGGGTTTCGAGGTCGGGTATAGTGAGGTCTCAAGGTTTCGTCATGCTCAGTTTTACTGGCCTTAATGTTCCCAGCAATACTGATCTTTGAGCATGGAAACCTGGTGGGCGAGGATCTCAGTTTGAGGGTCTATCATCCGTCCTCAATTTTGTATTGGCATCATTACCTGAGGAAGGCTTGCTAATACACTTTATTTGATATCTATTCCTTTCAGCCAATGGAAATTTATGTTGACGATGAAGCCAAATTGACTCTTCATGGGCTTGTCCAGGTAATTGAACTTGAGTGAAGTCTTATCACTTCTGTTGATATTATTGAATTTTTGTTTGACTGATCGACTTCTTTTTGTTTCCTGTCATTTGTTACAGCACTACATCAAACTGAGCGAGATGGAAAAAAACCGCAAGTTGAATGACCTTCTTGATGCATTGGACTTCAATCAAGTTGTTATCTTTGTGAAGAGCGTTAGCAGAGCTGGGGAGCTGAACAAGTTGCTTATAGAATGCAATTTCCCCTCAATATGCATTCACTCTGGCATGTCTCAGGAAGAGAGGTTTGTATATTTCTCATAGCATTATTTATTCTGACAACCTTACTTTTTCAAGTTCTGTTCATGGAAACCAACTATATACACTATGATGTGATATGTAGGCTGACTCACTACAAAAGTTTCAAGGAAGGGCACAAGAGAATACTGGTGGCGACAGACTTGGTAGGGAGAGGAATTGACATTGAGCGTGTCAACATTGTCATCAACTACGACATGCCAGATTCTGCTGATACATATCTTCACAGGGTATGTATTGTTTTATTTATTAAGTCATAGACTATTGATTCTCACTAGGGAATCTTAGAAGCGTGAACTAATTGTAAGCACACTGGTTATATGGTATAAGGTTGGGAGAGCTGGAAGGTTTGGAACAAAGGGACTTGCAATTACATTTGTGGCGTCAGCTTCTGATTCGGAAGTTCTCAATCAGGTCTGGAGTTTGGTCTTCTATATAAGTATGTTAATGCTTCGAATTGATATGAGTTGTTGTTTGTGTATTTAATAAATTTGTAATTTATTCTCGTTACACAGGTGCAAGACAGGTTTGAGGTTGATATAAAGGAACTTCCTGAGCAGATTGATACTTCCACTTACAGTAAGCTCTTTCCTTTGCTATGTGCAAAAGCTGCTAAGTATTGACTCTCTCGTTCTGACATCTGATTTTGTTTCTTTTTCTTCTTTCGCTTTGCAGTGCCGTCTTAAAACGAGTGTTTGCAATGATTCCTGCCCTTTATTCCCTGCTATCTTATCCCCTTTTGTTATCGTTTGTAACCTTTAAAAAAGGAGAGAGGATTCCTAGATTGCACTGTCCTCTTAAACTCGGCAGCTTTTGTGTACAAGCGAGTATGATGCTTATGTTGTCAGAATCAGACATTACCTGTTTTCTGTGTTTTCCTAGTTGCATCTTTAGAGCTCTTGTTGAATTTGTTCTATCAGTTAATCTTAAATTTACCTTTTGCGTTTCAAGTAATCCCTATAAAAATGTGAAAATTTACCTCTAGCGTTTCAAAAGATCCCTGTAAAAATTTGAAAATAATTTTCCTTCATGTTCGTTATTCTCTTATAGTTACATATGTATATATTATACGTTTTCTACGTATACATCTACGACAATTTCTAACATGCATTTGCATAGACTCTTACAATACACCGTCATGAAAATCAAACTTTATAATTTCGCTCAATATTATACAATCTTATTGGTATAGAGTAGTTCTTATTGTCAATTCAACCATCGTCGCATGTTGAAACAAAAATGGGAGATGTCCAAATGTTTACCTAACACATTGTATGGTGTTATTTTATAGTTCATATATCACTTTCGTTTGGACCACTTCCATGAACTAGGAAAATGGGAGATGTCCAAATGCTTACCTAACACATTGTATGGTGCTGTTAGCCTTAATTTGTTGACTACTAACTCCTATCAAGCTGTCCTATCTATTAGTCATGGTTTCTCTATTTCTAACAAATAACAAAACATTGTGTTATATGTGTATTTTGGACCTCTTGTGTATTTACTTTTGGTGGGACATGCCTCTGAATCGAACGAATTATTGGAAGCTAATTAAAGTAAGGATTATAATGTTGATATAATATCTATAGCTAATGTGTTTGATATAATATATTATATTTTTTTTGTTTTCTATATTTTAGTGTCTAATTTGATATTTTTACTTTTTTGCTAAATATATTTTTAATTATATTATACTATATATTATTTTATTTTTAATTATTATTTACAACTATATATTTTTATTTTAATAATTAAATTACAAAATTTATGAATATGAGAATGGTGGACATAGACGTGGATGTAGTTGATGTGTATGACAAAAATAACTTAGTTTGTGACTTGTGAGTTCTACATTTTGAGACTAACCGGGTCATCAAATCATTCTGGTAGCTAGTTGTGGTGATGAATAACAATGTTTTGTCGTTTATTTGTGTTCATGGTTAAGTAGTCTTGTGTTTTTGTATATCTGACTGGAACAATAATTAAATCAGGAAGGAAAAATGTTTATAAGAATTTTGATAAATTTCTCCAAAAAATCTTCAGAAAAGTTCTCTGAGACTAAAATGAGATATGTGGCAACGAGACTATGGATAGGGTTGACCGTGTCAAACCTGGACTTGATTTTTATGGGCCTATAAGCCCAGCCTTGCTCAATCCTTTCATTCAAATATTTTTAACCGACTCAGATATTATAAAACATATGGGCCGGAAAGGCCGATTCTTCTAAATTTGAGGCCCATTAGAGATTCGTTCGCAACCCTATCTACTCTCCGTAATAAATCGCTGAACATCAACGCGGCGTAGGCATTGATATTTTTTCCGTCAATCGATATCGAGATCCAACCAAATCTGCTTCTCTCTCAGGTAAATTTCCACCTCAAGATCTCCAGTGGGTTTTTGAAAGTTCATCGGAGCTCCATAACCTAATTCCGTAGAAACTGTCGTCGGAAGTTTAGTATTGAGCTGATTTGTCACTGAGTCTTAGGTTTTTGTTTTGGATTAGCAATCTTAACGGGAAGTTTCTGTGCAGCTTGTAGAATTTGCTTACTATGGGAGACGCTAGGGACAACGAAGCTTATGAGGAGGAGCTCCTAGACTATGAAGAAGAGGACGAGAAGGTTCTAGATTCTGGGACTAAAGTTAACGGCGAAGCTGTGAAGAAGTAAGTTTGTTTTCTTTCTCGATCTGTTTCATGAAAACACTCGACGTTAATTTAGATTACTACTTGTTTGGACTAATGTTATCATTAGTCGCTTACCTTTCATAGATGTTCAAAGTTATTCGATTCTAAAATTCGTGTAAACCAATAATAGTCTGTCATCTATAATTATGAGAATTCTCATGTTAATTTCTCTTTGTGGCAGAGGGTACGTGGGAATACATAGTTCAGGATTCAGAGACTTTCTTTTGAAACCAGAGCTTCTCCGAGCTATTGTTGATTCTGGATTTGAACATCCATCCGAAGGCAAGTACCTTTCAGTATTTTTTTGAGTATTTACCTTGTAATGTCTTTGTACCGTTTTATTATGGAATGATATCGTGTAAATATGCAGAAATTACTTCCCTGTGAGCTTTGCTTGACTGTTTATTAGAATATAATATTCTAATTACTAGAAGATATGTTGATCTATAGTATACTTTGTAGATCTATCTTGGTCCTATGTTTATCACCTAGTTCAAGAACATATGTTGGCGTATGGTATACTTTATACATCTTTCTTGGTCTTATATTTGTCACTCAAGTTCGAGATGATAGGTTGGTGTAAGATAACCGGTCCTAGTCTAGTTTTGAGAGGATGTGTTGATCATGAAGTTCGATTTTTTTTTGTTATAATTGCTTTTGTATTGTCCACTGACATCCCATTGATTACTTCTCCAGGTAAAAAACGATATCTCAATCTATTCATTTGGAGTGAGCTTAGCTTTTCGTAAAGCCACCAATTTTAAAGTATGGAGGTTATATTCTACTCATAAAACGGTTCCTGGGTGCAATTTTCTTTCCTTCTCCACCAGTGCAACATGAATGTATCCCTCAAGCTATCTTGGGCATGGATGTTATCTGCCAAGCAAAATCTGGTATGGGAAAGACTGCTGTGTTTGTACTTTCTACTCTACAACAGATCGAGCCGACTCCTGGCCAGGTGTCTGCCCTTATCCTGTGCCATACAAGAGAGTTAGCTTACCAGGTATGTCATATTTACCTATTTTACTCTCTGCTTCTAATATATAGTTCTCCTGTCTGTCCCGAAGCTTTCTCGTACTTATCATACCTTGATGATGAAAATTGCTTGCAGATCTGCAATGAGTTCGTGAGATTCAGTACCTACCTGCCTGATACAAAGGTTTCGGTGTTCTATGGAGGAGTCAACAATAAAATCCACAAAGACTTGCTGAAGAATGAATGTCCTCACATTGTTGTTGGAACACCTGGTCGGGTTCTTGGACTCGCCAGGGACAAAGATCTCTCTTTGAAGAATGTGAGGCATTTTATTCTTGACGAGTGTGATAAAATGCTCGAGTCACTAGGTATGCTGATCTTTGACATCCTCTTGTAAAAATCTATTCCTCACAAATTTCTTGGTATTGCATGTTTTAACGTTTTTTGCTCTTATTTATCAGACATGCGGAGGGATGTGCAGGAAATTTTCAAGATGACTCCTCACGATAAACAAGTTATGATGTTCTCAGCAACCCTCAGCAAAGAGATACGTCCAGTCTGCAAGAAATTTATGCAAGATGTAATGTCCCACGACCAATATTATCTCGGTTTACAAGTCCTGTAGTCTTGAACTTTTGGAGCTTTTAGGCTTGGCCCGCAGACCTGCCATTTGATCCTTCGACGCACGGTCTCAATCCACTAATGACTAGCGTAGAATGTTGGGTTTAGTGATTAGGGAACTGGAGATGTAACGTAGGTTTGGTGTGGTACAGTTGGTCTTCCATCATCCTTTTGCTTTTCTTTTTCTATTTATTATGTGCAATGCGGTTGCGTGGGTTGAGTCGGGGTGTAGTGAGACGTCAAGGTTTCATCATACTCAGTTTTATGGGCCTTAATTTTCGAGGAAGATTGATATTTGAGGATGCAAACCTGGTGGCCGAGGATCTCAATTTGGGGATCTTTATCCGTCTTCAGTTTTGTTCTGGAATATCAGTACCTGAGGAAGGCTTGCTAATACACTTTACTCTGATATCTTATTCATTTCAGCCAATGGAAATATATGTTGATGATGAAGCCAAACTGACTCTTCATGGACTTGTCCAGGTAATTTAACGCTTGTCTAGGCTTAATACTTTTCATATTGGTTAAAATTGTATTACTATTTTTTTTCTGGCTGTTCAACTATTTTGGGGTCTGGTCATTGTTACAGCACTACATTAAACTGAGCGAGATGGAGAAAAACCGCAAGCTGAATGACCTTCTTGACGCATTGGACTTCAATCAAGTTGTCATATTTGTGAAGAGCGTGAGCAGAGCTGGGGAGCTGAACAAGTTGCTTATCGAATGCAATTTCCCCTCAATATGCATTCACTCCGGCATGTCTCAGGAAGAGAGGTTTGTATATTTCTCATAGCATTATTTATTCTGACAACCTTACTTTTTCAAGTTCTGTTCATGGAAACCAACACTATACACTATGATGTGATATGTAGGCTGACTCACTACAAAAGTTTCAAGGAAGGGCACAAGAGAATACTGGTGGCGACAGACTTGGTAGGGAGAGGAATTGACATTGAGCGTGTCAACATTGTTATCAACTACGACATGCCAGATTCTGCTGATACATATCTTCACAGGGTATGTATTGTTTTATTTATAAAGTCATAGACTATTGATTCTCACTAGGGAATCTTAGAAGCGTGAAGTTATTTATAAAGCACACTGGTTATATGGTATAAGGTTGGGAGAGCTGGAAGGTTTGGAACAAAGGGACTTGCAATTACATTTGTGGCATCAGCTTCTGATTCGGAAGTTCTCAATCAGGTCTTCTTTTTCATAACTCTTGTCGAGCCTAGAATTGATATGAGTTGTGGGGGTAATTAAATTTAGTTTTAATTTCTTTGTCTGTACAGGTACAAGATAGGTTTGAGGTTGATATAAAGGAACTTCCTGAGCAGATTGATACATCCACTTACAGTAAGCCTCTATCCTTTACCAATTCTGCAAAAGCAGCTACATTTTTTTTGTCAGTCTGGTTTTGACATCGAAAGTTGTTGTTTTTCTCCTTTTGCTGTGTAGTGCCGTCCTAAAACGTCTGAAGATTACAAGTGTTTTGCAGTGATCCCTCCCCTTTGTGCTTTCCTGCTATCTTATCCCCTTGTTTTGTTATCGTTTATAACCTTTTGAAAAGAAGAGAGATAGAGAGGGATTACTAGATTGCACTATCCTCTTAAACTTGTGTGTCCAAGCCAATATGATGCTTATGTCGTTAGGATTCCGACAGACTATGACCTGTTTTCTTTGTGTTTTCGTAGGTTTAATTTGTTTTTTGTACTTTATTTTCATGTTGTTCGTATTGGATTTTACCTCTCGAGTTTCATGTAATCCCTATAAGAAAACACAAAATTTTATAATTCGCTCAATATGGTACAATCTTATTGGTATAGTGTAGTTCTTATTATTAATCAACCATCGTGTTTGTACAAAAACTTTCTTTAAAGAAGGAGAACACGCAAGCCTCAAGGCTTTAGGAGATTGATCCCAAGCTTCTCAAGGGCGACCTTAATAGCATCACGGCCACATTCTTCAGCTTCTGTTATATTGGGGCTGTTATGTGGCGTCACGTCTTCAATTGGGTAGCTTCTGTTGCCGTGTAGCTCACGCAAATCACTCGCTATGCCTTTAAGTTTCACAGTTTTGTGAATCCCTCCAAGCAAGCCTTCGTAATCCGTATCACCTGAATCTCCCACAAAGACCACCATGTTCGACAAATCAATCCCCCATCGCACTAGTAAGTACCTAAAAACAGAGGAACACGTTTCGTGAACAAACACGGATACAAACCCAAGAAAGAGAAACACGTTTCGTAATCAAAACTTACCTAAGGGCCTGAGATCGTGAGGCAAGAACAGGTATTACGTTTAACCTAGCTCCATTTTGGCAGTAAACCACATTGCAACGTAACGCTTGGATTCTCATCAACTTCCTCAGCTCCTTCATTGGAGGAACCTGCATAGCATAGATTAAATGAATCAATGAACTGTGTCTCAAGAGAGAGAAAACTGTACCCTAAGAATGTATTTACCGAAGCAGGATCTTTCACTTTGAAAGATAAGCAGTAATTAGTCGAAGAAGACTCATCTTCAGATAAGATTTCTCCTTGTTTCAGCTTCTTCTTCTCTTCAACAGAACTAATCCAACGAATCAAAGTCTTCCTCAAATTCTCTCCACCCCAACGGAACTCTATATGGGAATGGTAATCTGGATCGTGTGTATAAGGAAGCACGGTTTTATCCTCAGAAGCAGAGGCAGTGAAGTAGAGTTCACTCCCACTGTTGCAGATAACAGCATCAAAGTCTTGTGGTTTCAACCCTCCTGAAAGCAATGCTGTGTGAGTCTCAGATATAGTCATTGAAGTCGAGAGTATGAACCCTGTTGAACCGCCTTCTCCAGCAACTTCCATAACTGTTTTAACCACTGAGAGAAGATCAGAGGTTGCGCTGCAGTCCACGGAGATGACGAATATATGTTTCCGTCTTTTCAGAGTTGGCATCTTGGAGTCGATTTTCTCTGTTGAGATCTTCTTTTGTGACAAGGTTGAAATAGCTTTCTCTAGCTTAGCTTTTCGTTCAGCAGTGGTGTCTTCAGCGTCTAAGTTGGTATCTACAACACTCTTTTCGCCATCCAAGGAAAGTTTTAGGTTCAAGGAGATGTCGTGTATGTCTCTAAGGGAGTCACTGGGTGAATCAGAGTCTGAGTTTTCAAACTCAACTCTCTGCCATTTAGGGTGCCTTTGCTTGCAAGAAGCTATCCGAGCCAAATATGTTTTGCAATGCTCTGGCCATGAGAACAAGTGGATGTTTTTAAGGCCGTTTTGTCTGCATCTTGTCCAGAGATGCTTGTCTGAGACCAGTTTCAAGAGAGCATCAGATATAGCTTGCTGGTTATGAGGGTCAACCAGAAGACCATTGTCAAGAACCTGCAAGTCATGATCAGAAATTAGCTATAGCTCTGGCATTGATTGCAGTGATGTATAGTGCAAATTTTCTAACCCGATGAATATCTACAGGTCCTCCATTTATTGTTGCAACAGTGGGCAGACCATGAGCTCCTGCCTGTTAGATACAGAGCATGTTAGATAATACAAAACCCTGCAAGGAATAGATCACTGAAAAGAAAAGAGAAAAATGGTAAATACCTCGATTAGAGTCAATCCAAATGGTTCAATGAAAGCTGGATTTATAAATACTCCCTGAAAAAAGGGTTTCAGATAAGATAGATAAACAGAAGCAAGCAAAGTTTAATTTCCTATGTATTATGTAATATGGGAACACTTATTGATCTCTGAATGAAACATAGTGGAGATAAGTAAGCATTACCTTTGTTTTGGCTGCTAAACGGTAAATTTCAGGAACATCAGATTGTTTGTGATGCTTAGGCATTGCCACTTGACCATATAGGTCGTACTTGTCGATTAGCTTCAGAATTGATAGCAGCACCGATGCATTTGTGGTGGACAACTCATCAATATCATTTCTGTTTCCCATTATCAGTGTCTGCAATCAAAGAGAGAATGAGAAAGAACAAAAATAGTGAATGAACTTCAAAAAAATAATGATTCTGATAAAAATAACTGCAGGACGTACAAGGTTAGCAAGTTCCCGTAGTGGACGGCACTCTCCAAAGGCTTTAACTAGAGTAACCAAGTTCTTTTTAGGGTCTGGCCGAGCAAGAGCTAGTATCATAGGCTTGCGCGGGTTAGAAAAGAAACGCATAATCTGCCCAAAGTAACGAGTTCACAGTATAAAACATTTGATCAAAGGAAAAGAAAAGGAAATGATTCAACTCATTGTACCTCAGACCAAATTGGTGGATCAGGAGATTGTGGATCTTCATCGTCTCTTGCTCCTTCTCCATCTGCATCCACATCATGTGGTACAATGTGATGAAACTCCATTCCTGGAGGAATCACCTAGGAACACATGACAAGTCTACACATGAGTCATGGTAAAGTAAACCTCTCAACTAGGAATAGAGATGATACTTACAACCATGCGAGGCATGAATCTGCCTAGACAGCTCACACCCCTTTTCATCCTTGCTCTGAGTTTACGCTCCAAAACTGGATCAAAACCATCATAAAGACGCCATTGCTCTTCTATCTCCTGCCTTGTACTAGTTATGACTATCTCAGAAGCATCAAGACATAACTCCTCTGCCTCTATCCGCCTCATTATTTTGTAGTTAGCATTGATCTCTTCTTTTGGCCGTCCTTGTTTCAGGAGTTGCTCAAGTTTATCACGACCAAGAGAATGCCCAGTGAAAACCATGGGTACGTTAAGAGCACCAGAGAGAAGAGCAGCGGAATCACCAGCATCTGCATAGTGGCCATGAATAGAAACAGGCCACACTTGTCCTCCTCCTTCACCGATTTCTTCATCAAGAGCCTTAGAGATTTTCATAATATAGCTAAGTGCTCTATCAACAAACTCAGGGATATGAGGCCAGAGGAGCTCTTTTGGTACATACTTATCTTTCGGACCAAAAGGTATACGGACGATATAGGCGCCACTACTCTCTCCATGCTCCTGCTCTGTGCTTTCTGTCTCTAAAGGATTCAGCATCTCAGTTGGTTCAGAGTAGCTGCTATCCACATCTGGTGCGGATACCTGTCTGGTCAATAAATCGACACGGTAGACTCCAGGCATTGAAGCCAATGCCCTTGCAAGTTCCACAACATACTTCACCTGGCCACCAGTATCTGAATCCCGACCAAGCTCCATGTTTTCACCACGTATCAAACCATGAAGACTGCAAGTCAAGTTTCAGAATCTCTACAACTTAGTCACCAGAAAACTCACACCATTACTTTCTATTAAAAGGTAGTGATCATTATATACCTTATCAAGACGATGTAAAGCTTTTTCTCTTTGTGTTGAGCAAACCAATTCTCAAAGACGTCAACAGAGCTGACCCTAGACATTCTTCCTTTGGTGTTGCCATCACTAAGAGTAGGGATCTCACCAGGCACATCAGCTTTCTCTCCTTCAGAAAAATCTTCTGACATATCAGCACTTACTTCCTTCATCGCTTTCTCATGCAGTAGATGACGTTTAGCAGCACGCTTAGCATTCTTCCCTTCAACCTAAATCAAATCACATTTCATAACCACACAAATGATCAATTCCTCCACAAAACTCGAGTCCCATAAAAAGCCATGTTCGTTTGTCACTACAACTTTTCCTACTAATTATTTGATCAGTTGCTCGACGGCAAAACGAACAACAAGCTGCAAAATACAATTACAGGTCATGGCAGCAAGCAATGTCAAATTCTCCTTAAAAACAAAATTCCCGATCGCCTACGGTTGATGGACCACCCA
Organism: Moricandia moricandioides; assembly: GCA_905132885.1. Classification (NCBI taxonomy): domain Eukaryota; kingdom Viridiplantae; phylum Streptophyta; class Magnoliopsida; order Brassicales; family Brassicaceae; genus Moricandia; species Moricandia moricandioides. The sequence goes on from CAJHQQ010001502.1 coordinate 23,449, forward strand.
CGCTCGTTCTTTTGGTCTGTGGAGTTCATCCGTTCCAACGATTGGTGCATAAATTTTTTTAGGCTCGAAATCATTGTTTACTTTCCTTGCAATCACCACCCGACCTTTCCCCGTGTTTTGGCCTCACTCACACAGTATTGCGAACCACTTTCCGATAGATAACCCATTCTTCCACTACTTCAGCATAAACACGTTTAACTATAGAATTCTAAACGGATATGTGACGAAAATGATAAGTGCATTTTGGTGATACATGTAACCAAATCAATTTTCTTAAGCATTTCTACATATCACAAACTCGAGATGTTACAATTAGGCCATCTTCGTTTTGAAGTCACTGTAACTTTTCCGTTGATGAATCGAGCAACAGCAAAACAAACAACAAACGAAATCAGAGACCAACCTTCTTCTTCTGACGAGCCAGATTCCAAATCCTCCAGCACAGATTCTCCAACCTCGTGTTCCTCTCTTGCGGACTCCTAGTTGCAGCAGCCTTGAATCAAAATCCAAAACAACTCAGAGAATGTTCAAAAACGCAACAGAGATCATAAAGGTGAAAGCGTGATTACACATACCTGAACCCAGGAACGGTGAAGATCAGTCTCATCGAAGCCAGTGATGACCTCTTCCACGAAGTAACGACTCGGACTAAAATGGCCACGCTCTCTTAGTAGCAGCGACGATTTGGAGTTGCCGATCCCAGGTTCCGCGGCTAGGATCGCCTCCAAGTAACTATTCACCCAATCGTTTCCCACCATTTTTTTCGATGACTGATTAAAAACGTCTCTTCGATTGTCTTTTATAATAAAAAAACGAAAATATTATTATTTAAAGATTCTTATATAGTTTGGGTTTTAATCGTTAAATATTCTGATTAATTAATGATTGATTCGTTCTTCGTATTCTCATTAAAAAAAAATGTTGAAAGGGCGGTGATGTGTCATGTAAAGGCATGAGCATACTGGAAGATTCTATTTTAATGAGAAAAGCGTTATGGGAGCAAGTGAGAGGTGTACACTTGGCGAGAGTCTAGAACAGCATCATCATAAGAATCTTATTTTTTGTCCTTTTGACAATAAGCAATAGAATCTTATTATACGATCGAATATTACGTTTAGCTGTCTACGTTATTTTTTATTTTATTCATTAGTACTCTCCACGATCATGCCATGAATGATGCATATTGGTGGCAGCTTCATGCTATGTTTACTTACACTGATATTTCAGGTTAAAATATTATTTGTATATTGTTATCGTTTGAAGTTTTCTTTCTATAGACGTAGAAGCCAACACTTGTTCTGTTCACACTTGCATTACATTTAAATATCTTTTACATTATTCATTTGTATTAACATTTCAGATCTATTTGTTTTCTATACTTCTCTTTCGAAATAATTAAAAGATTAGTATTATTTATATTATTACTTTCTTCTCTGGCAAAGAAGGAAGGGTGACAAAACAGAAGTCATCAGCACACTTTACAACAGAGAAAGCAATTAAAAGTAATGTGGTGAGAGTATAATCAAGAAGTGTCTCTGAGCTTAAGCCTTGGAGTCCATTTGAGATGGATACAATACAAAGCTTCCCTGATCTAGCTCCATCTGAAAGCACCTCCAATAAAAAATTCTACCTCCAAAAATTCTCAAAATACATATATATATATATATTAATAACCTCAAAACTATAATCTCTAATAGGGATGCTCTAACTCAAAGCACTCTTGAAACTCTCCTTCTACATCACTCTGTCATTGTCATTATCACTCTTCCTATACTTTAAAAAAACAGGATCAGCCACCTTAAATATTGCAGCCTAATATATAAATCATGTTTAGTTTACCATAAATGATTTTAATATTTACATTACCTTGAGGATCTTAATCATAGTATCATACACGAATCTTGATATAATGATTGTATAAAACAGAGTATGATTTGTATCATCGTCTGATATGATTTCTTTTACGAAACGATCCGATATGATTGTACGTAAGATTCATGGAGATCAGTCTAACAAATCTCTACTAGCCCGTAAATTGTTTTAGATGGGCCTCCTCAATTGTTTAACCATAGTCCAATAACTCAAAAACCATGTTAAATTAACTCTACTTAGGAAAATAGATCCTAAACTCCAGTTAACATTGAATGTTGCCTTTATTCTTTTTCATCTTTTTTTTTTGTTCCCTGCCATGTGATTGTGATGTGCATAAATTTGCGTCCGAATCGAATCTAGAAAAGTTCATTGTACACCTTCTTTATAGTGAGTGGTTGTAGATTATCTAGGAATATGAGGAGACATGGAGATAACAAAACGTATCTTGTTTTGTCAGTGTGTGTGGATGGGAAGCTTTCAATTATCAAGAAGAGAGAAACTCACAAAAAGAATGTGAACGAGTGTCTCTTTTCCAAAGAAGCCAAGGTGAAGTTGTGCCATAGCCTTGAAAATAAAAGTTCTAATTATCTCTTTGTGGTTTATCATAGTCACATGTAGTGTCTGTGGATTGGTTCTTCTCATAGCTTTTTAATTTTTTGCTAAATTGTCATAGCTAAAGTTAAAAGAGTAAATTACTCATCTTAATGATGAATGTGTGGGTGATCAATTTTTAAACGAATAGTTTCTTATTCGTTTAGAAGTAATGAAACAAACGAATGTCGTTACAAAAACATTTAAGGGATAATGTTTGATTAGTAGCTTCTACTAAGGTATTTAGAAAATAATTATTGAATGTATTCAGACTATTTAGTCATCAAAAGGATACGTTGCTTAACGGAACTAAACAGGAAAGAACAGAACACACGAGCCTTGCCTCTAGTATTTAATTGTCATAACTATCGAAATGGTTGAATACAACACATTAATCATATTGAAGACCATCATCTCTCTCTCTCTCTCTCTCTCTCTCTCTCTCTCTCTCTCTCTCTCTCTCTCTCTCTCTCTCTCTCTCTCTCTCTCTCTCTCTCTCTCTCTCTCTCTCTCTCTCTCATTTTTAAAGTTTGCTACTTGTAGGTAGATGTCAAAACTGAAATTAGGTATTCAAGAACGATTTTTTTTGAATATTCAGGTCTCCTCGATCATTGAACTGCCGTTGTTGACCGTTCTTCACGTTTACTTTTGAATGTGAATAAACAATAGTATTAATAATATCAACTTAGAATTCATCAAACTAGATCTTTGCTTTCGAATTGATATTTTCAAAAGTCTATAAGATAACTTGAAAAACGTAAATATATATCATATTTTTTAGAATGAGAATGGTCAAATGAATGAAGTAGCGAAAAAAACTAGAACCAATAATTTTATTTTCTTGCATATAGATTATACACATTTAGATATAAGTATTCCTCGGAATGTGTCGTCTGACCAACTAACCAAATGGGTAACCGACAAAAGAAAAACTCGTTGCTAAAAGAGATGGATCGTAAAAAATAGAAGGCTGCAGATTATGATTGTGTGCGAAAAATATAAGTTACGAAACTTATGATATCGGTCTAAGTCTTCTAAATAATTCAAAAATATGCAATGACTTAATGACCATTAATCATTTTCTGTTTTGTGTTGTTGTCCTCATAACTTATATTAGCGAATATAAAATTCAAATTTAATATGGACTTGACACCAAAATCCTCTATGAACTTGCTTGTTACGCCATCTTATTTCCTTAAAGAATAAAATTCAAAAGAGAAGGTTTTCGAATTCAACAAACACAAGCTAAAAGGAAAAGGACCACATAGGAGGTGTATCTCTCAGGAAAATATGTTTGATATTATATAGTCACTAATGTAACATATGATCCTTATATTTAGCAAAAAAAAAAAACCAATAATCCTTATTCCATAGTCATCTGCTTTTGTTAAAAGTCTTGAAAACATAACCCCACACACGTGTCAGAAGAACAAGAGTGCAATAATACTTGTGATTAGAGCGTGGAACATTTGAGAAGATACCTTTGTGTGATTGATATTTGATTATAACAGAGAGTAGAGACTAGAGACTATATACAATCTGTATTCCTTTTTAAAATATACCATTTGTGTTAGTGTTAAACGTCCTACATATATACTGAAGAGAGCTAGTAAATTTAACGAAAATGACTTAAATTATTATGAAAATGGTCGAGTGAGCAACAAAAATTGATAGAAAGAAATGATGAGAGCTCCTTTTAAAAAACTTCGAAAAGTCGAGAACAATGAAAAGATAAAAGAGAAAAAGAATACAAAGTTGGAAATAAAAAACTATTATCAAGTTGTTTGTAATTTCACGCTTTGGACACAAGCAAGTCTTATCTTCAAGTCTTTTTCAGAAAGTTACAATCCGCCACGCAAAATACACTCACTTCCAAATGAATGTAACCATTTAAACTAATTTAGTAACAGCATTTTCAGTTAAACAAAATTAAAGACTATATCACTCTTTTATTTATTCCTCCATAGAAAACCATTATAAATTGAGCACGTCTTCGTGGGAGTCACGAGATTGAAAGTCAGAAGCACCGCTCTGAATTACTCCCTCTGTTTCATAAAAATAGATGTTTTAGAGTTTTTACACATATTAAGAAAACGCATTAAATCATTATAATAAATGTATCGATTTCTGTAATTTTCAATTTTCAATAATTTTTTACCAATAATAACTCAATAAATTCAATTAATTTTTTTAAAGTTTACAATATTTTTATAAAAAACACAAAAAATTTATCTTTATGAAACAAATTTTTTTTCTAAAACATCTATTATAATGAAACGGAGGAAGTAATATATTAACCAGCCATCAAGATGGTGTATTGCTTAAGTAGGACCGATACGTATCTTGCAACCCTATTTAATTATGGAATGAGCTTTACGTAAATAATAAATTAAAAATCTTCAAAAGATTGTAAATGGAAAGATGAAATCTGTCTTAAAACAATATCTCCTTGTAACAATGGAAGATGTTTTCATACTTTATTTTTGTTTTCACATCACAATAAGTTTGGTTTCCACCTTAACTAAGGGGTTGACTGGTGTAACCGCAGCGGTTGCGTTTGCGACTACGGGTGTTTGCGGATGCGGGCGGTTGCGGTTTTATGTGTTATTAAGAGATTTGGACGACTGGTAAAGCGGTTAAAAATTATTGCGTTTGCGGGATATTTATGACTGGTTAACTACTAAATGCAGCAGTGGTTAGATAATAAATTAACAATATTTATATTTTATATAATTATAATAATATTAAAAATCATATTATTATACTAAATATAAAAATTATATTTATAAAATTATACTATTAAATTATTTAAAATTATAGAAATATTTTTCTTCAAAGTTTTATAATATAAATTACAATATAATATATACTTTTTGGTATTTTATTATTTAATTTAAAATTTTAATTGATTATTTTTATTTTTTATTATATAGTTTTTTTGAAAAAAAAATATTTACCCTCCCGCAACCGCCCGCAACCGCAAACGCTAACTGGAACCAGCTTTTGAATTTTAGAGGTTTATAGCAGTTTGAAGCGATTTGAAGCGATTTATTGCGTTTTGTATGATTGTTACAAAACGCCAACAACCGCTACCAACCGCAAAAGCTGCGTTTGCGGGTGGTAGCGGGAAAACCAGTCAACCCCTAAGTCATAATATATCGCTTTCACGCTTACATCTTTTTCATTCTTTCTTTGTCGTGTTAAACAATGTACCTCTTTATATTTTTGCAACATAATAATAGTATTAGCCAAGTTGTCGACCGACCTCTTATGATGTCACTATGAATTGAACCAAACTTATTATGAAAAAAAAGAAGATATCAATAAAACTAAATAAGAGATGTATTTCTAGTAGTTTAAATATACCAATTATTTAACAAAATGATGGTGATATATATACTCTTCCAGGTAAGGAAGACGTGTATCCCACATCTTCATTCAACTTTTCTTTATAAAATATTAAATTGAACTATCCTTTATTTCACCCTTTCTTCATTTTTTCTTTAGGTACAATTTATGCCAAAGAACCTCTTGGAAGATTTATAAAACTACTTGTAACAAACATAGTCGGTTAATCTGTCGTAATGTCAGTATGATTTCTTTTTTGTATATATTAAATTCATTATTTCAACTACCATTCTCAAAATTACAAAAAGAAAAACTTCTCATCTACCCAATTTATCAAGATTTTTAAATCCGACTTTTTCATATATTTTTTTAAAAAATCAGGTGGAGACTAGTCGTAATTAAATACAAACAAGATCCTACGTACGACGTAAAAAACTATTGGCACTTGAATAAAAGCCGTTCTTCCCAGTTTGGAGCCGCAAAAAAAAAGTAGAAGCTACTCATGAAAAGTCTACGAGCACATCCAACAAAAGGTTTTAATTGCAGAGTTTTCAAAAAAAAAAATATATATATATATATATATATATTTAATTGTGAAATTCTTAATTTTACAAAAAATTAAAACTCTTTTGAATTGAGTTTAATTAAGAATCTCAAAATTAAAAATTAATATAAATATATACATATATATATTTTTTGAGAATCTCAAAACTAAAAACCCAAATCAGAGATGGAACTAGGATTAAATATAATTGGGAACACACACACATTTTCACTATACATATTTCTTAATTGGGGCTAACTCTTAAGAAAATATAAAAAGTAGGTGGGGGCACGTGCCCCCGTACATCCTTCTCTCCGTCCGCCCCTGACCCCAATCGAAATTGCTTTACATTCTTGCAAAATTACGACTATAGTAACAAAACCAGATGATCTTAGTCACAAAAGCCTAGTCTAGTATTGCAGTAAATGCGTCCAAAAACAACATAAATACATCACTATCTTCTTCCTGTTCTCATGGGGTGAACAACCACTCAATTCTAGTAAGAGTGATGAAAGCCACTTCCATCTGATACAGTCAATTAAAGAAGAAAAAAAAGAACAGTGACATGTCCCCAGAATAGATTGTTGACATAAGATACGTATAGCTCGACCAACTCAGTGTGTGTATGTGAGTGACAGAACCCAAACTCGATAAAATTAGTATCCTAGCCGAAGACTGATTGAAGATGAACCGGTCTATCTTTAACACTAGGGGATCCTGTGTTTCTTTCCACTTTTGCCTCTTCTTTCAACTGTTCCAGTTTTATCTGTTCATGCATCATGAATTGAATGATTCCCAATTTCTCATGTGACTATTCCATGTTAGGTCGTTTTCTATAGGTCAGTCAGTTAACCAAACTCCACTTCTCATTTCTCTTGATTTTTCATTTTTCTTTCCAAGTCCTTAATGTAATTTTTTTTGTCATGAATCATGTTTCCACACTAATTTTCCGTTCAATTTTCATTTGTCCTGAGAAGCCATATACTCGTCTTGTTCTTTGTCCATCATTCAATACCATCCGAAATTTCATTTCCATATTAGTCACGTAGCTTAAACATCATCGCCAAACGCAACCTGCAAAGCAACATATAATTAGGACAAGCTAAAATAAATAAAGAAAAAACAAATAAAATGAGAACGAACATCACAAAACGAATACCTGGAAAAGTAACGACGACGGTCAACGAAGGCCACGAACGTTGACTTCACGGAACACGAGAAAACGGGAATCTGACGAACACTGCACAATGGATGTGAGACTAGAGATCTAAAACCTCTCTTGCTTTAGAAAAGAAAAAAATGGTTTCAATTTTTTGAATCAGTCAGATCTGTTAACCAGATTATGATAGTTCGATGCAATTACGACATGTATTTTTTCTTTAGAGGGAGACCCAGAAACAGTAAAATTAAAGTATGTACAAATGCTTTTCGCATCTTTCTACACCCCAACAACAACAAAAATTATATGATGCTGTGTGCTTCTTTCCATCTTCGTTTTACAAAACTCGATTCCAAGGTTCATCTTCTCAGCCACAATCGCTGCAGATAAGAGTCTTCCTTTCCAGATCTGTAGCCTTAAGTAATTCCTGTTGTGTTTTTTTTTTAAAAAAAAAGAGAAGAACAAACCTGAAAGTCTAATAACAGATCAGATCAATTACACTCTGTGGCTTTCGACATGATCGATAACCTACTCGGACGAGGCTGATACGCAGCTCTCCTTTTCAGATGATGCGACGAAGGCCTTATCAGAGTCGTCAATGCTCTCCTCACCCACTCTCCTTCCACACCACCGATCCTCACCAGCGAATTAGTCATCGCGGATCTCCGCATGTTCAAACTATTCGTCGGATACGACGCCGTACCTTGCCCGTGCGGATTCGCGACGTTTTTGTGGAGACTGCATCGGAAAGATCCGGGATGCGTCGTCGGAGAACACATACACCTCCTCGGGGAAGAGATCTTGTGGCTGCTAGGCTGCGGTTTCTTCGTAACGGAGATGGATCTGTTAGTCGGGGAGATAGATCTGCTGTCTAGCGAAAACGAAATCGGTTGCGATTTGTATAGATTCACGCGTGTGGGGGACGCGGATCGGTGGTGGCTGTGGTGATTATCGTTGCGGTTGCTGAAGAAAGCTGAAGACGGAGATGAAAAGCTAGAGCTCGTCGACGAAGCGAACGCTGAGGACGAAGACGACGACGGTGTGGCTCTAGAGTAAGCGCCGCAGAAGCGACCCGACGGTGATTGGGAACGGAGCACAGGGCCGTTTGATTTGGTACGAGACGACGTGGTCACCATTGTTTTTCTTTGCATAGTTACAATTCAAACGAGAAGGAAGAAGAGGTTTTTGAGTTTTCTCTCTTTAGAAGGTCCCGGAGGGAGGTTGATTCGGCAAACCTAGCGAGTCTCCGGAACCGAATTTATAGCAAAATGTGTCCCATGGCGTAAATGTAAATATTACAAAAAGTTTGACCTTTTTCGAATTTTGGGTTCGGGTTAGTCAAACTTAACCATGGTTAGCAGATTATTATAGTAATTTATTTATTTATTTCCTTTTTCAACTTGGCGGTTTGGCGGTTTCGGAAAGAATCGGGTTCTTGATCGAACGGCTGAGAAGGACGACACGGAGGAATGCATTTGTGGGCAGTTAGAAAAGCTGCCACGTGTGATGACTGAGAAAGATGCCAGCTCGTACCCTCCCCGTGAAAAGCTGCGGTGTTACGTAATGCCCATTGCCTGTTGTTTTGCGCCCAAGAGCCCGGATTTACAATTCCAGTGGTCTTTTTATTGTTGTCGCGATCCAATGGTCATAACTACTGATTAAGAACATTAAATTTTATTCAACTCAAATAGATATTTTTCCTGTAAAGCAAAATTTTATAAAATGACCAATTTTATACTCCCTCTGTTTCAGAAAGATGTAAGTTTTAGACTTTTCACACATATTAAGAAAACACGTAAATTTTAGATTATAAATGCATTATTTTTTGTAATTAGCTATTTCCTGTAACTTTTAGCCAATCAAAATTCAATAAACCAAATTAATGTTTTTGGAATCTACAATTTATCATTATTACTTGCATTGAAAATGTAAAATATAGATCTTTTAGAAACAAACATTTTTTCTAAAACATGGATTATTATGAAAGAGTAATTACTTATTTCCAGCATATTTTAGCAAATTTTAGAAAAGTTAAATTATACAATTAAGTGGAGGAGTAATTTAAATGAAATTTTAGATTTTTGGTAAAACTTGGATATCAAACCTTTTAAACCACATTTTACTGATTTTAGTTGTCGAGAAGAATTATTATTGATCTTCTGTGTTGGTCTCAAACATGTGCTTGGTCTTCTTTGTTAGACCTAATCTCTTATTATCAAATATTAGTTATTCAAAAGTAGTTGCTAGCATCCAACAACAATATAGTCTTGTAAACACAAACGTGTATGTACAAAGATACATCTATGTTCTAACTGATTCAATCATATAGTCGCTGGGGTTGCTAGATTCTTTCCTTTCAAATTGGTTTTTAACTAATCGGCAAGTAACCGCAAGAACATGTTTTTGTTGGTAGAGAAAAACCAACACTAATGAATGACTGATATGATGCTAAAGAGAGAAGTTTCAGTGGAGGAGAATCCTGCAACTATGTTTGATGTTGGAGTCAAATTAAACACCCTAGGTGATGGAACATGATTCGAAATATTATTTCCAACATTATGTAATAAATTAGAACGTGTGTTATTACAGAAGTACAACTACTAGCAATTATAAAAAATAAATTAAGCTGCTTATTCTCTGAAAAATAATTACAGAGTTGTTCGTGAGATGGAATCATCACTCAACAACGTTATTCCAATATGGATCTTCACTTGTAGCCATCAAACATAAATATTCTATGAAAGGTTACGAGAAGGTTAAGTTAGACTTGAAGAATATAGTTAACGTTGGCTTTGGACTTGGTTTTTTAAGAGAAACCCCATTCAAGGGCAATGCAAATAATCTTGGCTGATCTACTAAATGAATAAATAAAAAACATTACTCGACACATCTCCTAAATTCAATTGCGATAATTCAGGACTGAGCTGAGGAAAATCAATTTCAATTTTCTAGCTTAAAGTCGAGCAGTGAATACCAAAAAAAGTAGTTATACATAAACACATAGTCGTGTCTTGGTGGATCAGACCGATTTATGAAAAGAGAAATGGTCTTGATATAACCCATATTATGTTCATAGTGTCAATATATCAAACTTAAAAACACATAGTATAATAACTTGAAAATAAAGTAAAAATATCATTAAACATTGCATATAAATACTAAAGTAGGTTGGACGACTGTAACCGGTTAATTCAGACGAATCTAGGAACTATAATAATTTTAAAATAGTAGAGGGATCAATAATGCGATGCACATGGGGTTCATGTTGGGTGAGTTAGGGACAAAACACTTACTTCTGTATGGTCGGGACATACATTGTGTTAAAGCAACAGGCTAACAACGTCAACCCACCTCGTCCCACGCAACTACGACACGTGTGGCTGAGCCACACACGTGTCCAGGCTCACACCTAGCCTCCGCATAACAATCCAAGAGAGACATAAGTGTTTAACTGGTGATTCAATGTCTGACAGTGGATTTAGATTTAGATTTATTTAACATGGTCGTGGTCAGGTCATGGTCAAGTAGCTAGTGGCTCATGTGATTATTGTTTCCTATTACAACCTATCTATTAGTATCATCTAGACTCACAACTATTTTTTTGCTTTACCTTTTAAACATTTCTATGTTTTTTTTTTAATCTTTGCAAGGAAAGTCTTTTACGCTAGTGGTGACATGATCGCGAAAGTAATTTGGTAATCTCGGGTCACTGATTTATAGCAAATAAATTGAGTTGTATTTTGGCTATATGGGAGACAGGGAGAGTATAAAGCGTGTTAAAGTCATATATTAACGGAAAATAATGTCCAATATATCATACAATATAAAGTATATGCTGTGATAATGTAAACAGGAGAATCGTATGCATTGATGGCTTGAAGACACCAATGGCAGATTTTGGTGATTATTTTAACTTGAAACAAATTTGAGAATCTCATTATTAAGAATAAGATGCTTATTTTACTCTGGGATATTTTCATATCCCTATTATTAAAGTGGAGGTAGCAATGAGATTGTACTAGTTTTCAATATTATAACATATCTCGATTTCAATAATGATGATATTATTCTGATTTGCCATTATTTTCTTCTCTGCTTCCACACCACTTTGTAGATTTGGTTAATCAATAACCATCCACCTAAAATAAACATTTGAATATATTGGTGTTACTATTATCTCAACAATCCAGAAATCATATCACATAGTAGATTTTTACCAATATGTTTTGCAATTTTGGTTAAAGGTTCTAATCATACCAATAGTTTACTGGTATGCTTTTCTTTTTACAATATGAAGCAACTTTCAAGAAGCGATTGTGATTTCTAAGTTTCTAGTGCTACTGGCTGATATTCTAACTTAATCAACTACACTTTTTTTCACATCTCAAACGGATCAACACATCTAAAAACTTTTAAGGCATCACTTTTTTAGACCTAACAACATGAATCTTAACATTAGATATATAGCTTCACGTCACGTATCATTCCAATGTCAGGTCCATGGCTTCCTCTAATATTGCCAACAAGGAAACAGAGCAAAAATGCTTATCCCACTTCTGTGATTTTATCAAATTTAAATTATATATCACTAGAATGAGTACGAACAACATCCCAACATAATCGCTGGAGCAATAGTCTCTTGACGCATCTTACTCCAGAAGCAACTTGAACGTGATCGTCACCTCAAAGACCCAAAGCATCGTGGTGGCCAGACCTAGAGGAGCAAACAGAACGTTTTCACAAAAACTATAGAGCTAGAAAAGAAATGTTCAAAAGACTACAAAAAGACTTACCCGCAGAAGGGCTTTTCCTTCGATGAGATGGTAAGGTACAGGTCCAAAATTACGTGAATCAGTTGAAGCATGCACGTTATCTCCCTGAATCCAAACATGACCTTTTGGAACCTATTATGAACAAGCAACACATATCATACAAGCTTTGATGGTCGCATAAATCTCAAAACGTGTCAATGAATGCTGAAGAGGCTTATAATAGGAAGAACCTCAATGCTATAACTACTCAGAAATCTAGTTTAGATGAAACCAGTAGCTAGCAATGCCTCACCTTCTAGACCATCCTAAACCATCAATCATACAACATATAAACCGTAAAGCCTAGAACTTTGCACATTTGCAACCAAAAGATGGAATCTTGAATGGATAGATAGCTCAATGGTCGTACCACAACGCTGACTGAGCCATCACCAACCAATGGTTTTAGCATAGAAAGAGTCCATGGGCTTCTAAACCCTAAAGCCTAGTACTTTGCACCTTTGCTACCAAAAGATGCAACTTTGAATGAAGAGATTGCTCAAAGCTCATACCACAACGCTAACTGAGTCATCACCGACCAATGGGTCAGCATAGTTAGAGAGTCTATGCCCTTCTAAACCCAAGACCCGCTTTGTCAACATCCTCGTTGGGTCTGTCGGAGACCGAACCAATACTACGTCACCGAGACCAATTTTACCGAGCCGGTGCGATAAATGTTCGGCCAAAATGACATCTCCGGTGAGATTAAGCGTCGGAAGCATGCTAGGACCTTGAACCTGAAACCCAATACAACGACACTAGAGATTATGTAAGAAAAGAAACAAAAAGAGATTAACTTGCAATGATTTACAGACGTGAGTGGAGGAGATTATGTAACGATCGGTGACATGAAGCAAACAGAGAAACTTTGCGACGATTGAAACTTGATCGAATGCTTCATTAGCTGTTCCACGCCATTGCTTCAGATATCTCAGCCATCTCATGTCTCGACTAGCGAGCGAATCTCGGGAGAAGAATCAGGGAAAGGCCAAGGCACAGAACAAGGTCCGATCTACACTTAAAAACGACACGAAGTTAGTTATTCCACGCTCGAAACGGCGCCAAGTTTTAATTTTGAAGATGTGCACTAACAAAGACTTTGTTCGCGGGTCCCACTGATGAGACTCGTGAACCGTGCAAAAATCATCTCTTAAATTTTTTAATTAAGAACCTGTTGACCTGTGATTGGTTTGTTTTTTTTTTAATCAGTAAAAAATAAAAATAAAATATTAAGAATCCTATCTGGTGCTTTTGAGTTAAAGATGGCCTAAAAAGATTACTGAGGAGGTGTTTAATTGAGAATTTTAATAAAAGAAAGTAAACCAAAACGCAAAATCTAAGAAACTCATGGGTTATATATGTTATTTTGCCAAACACTATATCAATGCATAAAGCTTTGGTCTGAACTTTGAAGGAGGCCACACTCTGCATTTGGTTGTTAGACCACCAATTCAAAAGGTTATAACAAAATGCAAGAAGGTGTAACATGCTTTTCAAAAGTCCCTAAATTTACCTTTGTTGAATAATTTTAGTATTGGTGTATGCTTACTATTTCTCTAACTGGATAAAGCTTGTTCCCATTTTTCCAGCCTCTGATCCTATAACACTTTGAAAATGTCTGATCATAAAAAGTTATGTGTGTTCTTCTGTTCATAAAATAGTATCAACCTCTTATTGTTAATAAGTCAAAAAGCAACAAACTATAGTGACTCCTAGTGAAAAAGCAAAACTAAAGCGTTAAACACTTGAGCTTAATCAATGAAAGAATGAAAACCTTATAATACCATCTAGTTTTTTCTTTTTTAATAGTATGATCACCAAATCAGTGGATAAACTTTACCAAAACACACTTAAAAAACGCGGACCAGGCCCAAGCCCAAGCCCAATCTCACTTTCCACCCACGCTTTTTTTTTCTCTATTTTCTTCCCTATTTTTTCTCCTATATATTCTCTCACATTCTTTTCTTTTCTGTTTTTTTTTTATAACAAAACATTTTCTCTTTTTTCCTTAGAGTTTCAGTTTTTTTGGAGATGTACAATGAATGCAGTTCTCCGTCTTCCGCTAGATCAACGAGAGGAACGACCCACAGAATGAGATCTCCGATCTGCTGTCTAGGAGCCAACGCGGTGGTTGAGCCTGAAGCAATGATCAGCCCGAGAACACCTCGATCTCCTTACGAGTGGCTCAAATCCACGGCGCAGGAGCTCGAGCTCAGAGAACGTTGTCGCCGGGTCAAGACACGCGTCAAGGTTACGTGTCGCAACAACAACTGCGCTTATAATTGCGCTCATCACCACAACCACAACCACAACCAGAGACACCAGAGCCAGAGCTACCCTGTCGATTTCAGCTACGATGCCTTCAGCTACGCGCTCAATTTCGAGGACGATGTACGAGCGGACGAGGACGGTTCTTTCCCTAATTTCACGGCGAGGTTGCCTGCGTCTCCGGTTACGAAGCCTAGATCGGCGACGGTTGATCTGATGTCGTTCTGATCGTTATAACTGGGTCGTTTCGTTAGTGTGAATGTGAAATGTTCTTCTCCGTTGTGCTTATTTGAGAATTATGAGAAATGACGTACGGATATGACGTCATTATTATATATTTTAATGCTCTTTCGCATATTGATAGTGTGTGCAAACAAAATAAGAAACATTTTCTATATAGCTCTCTGGTACTTATTTCTTTGTAAATAAACATGTATTTTACTGTTACAGTCTACGAATCTAATTGATTCCACTCCTGATTTCTAGAATTGTTTTGATCCCTTATCCTATTTATTATTCCCTCTGTTTTTTTTGTATAATGTTTTAGATGATATTTTTGTGTCAATTTGAATGATGTTTTTGAATTTTTTTATGTAAAACTATTAAAGCAACTGATCAAAATATTAAGAGTTAGTGTGTATTTTTTTTTATTTATTCAGAATAGCAATGATTAATTATTTTTAGTTACTTTTTATTGTAATCGAATGCTTTTAATATAAGTTTTTTTTCTTAATTTGTATGTTTATGTTAAAACATCATACAAAAAGAAACAAAAGGAGTACTATTTGTCAAAAAATGATCTGGAGAGCTGCAAATGATGAGTGGGGAAATTCTTGAGTTGAGGATTAATCAACGGTGTTGGAACCTAGCTATAGCTAAAACGTGAGTCGAGTGAAGATTCTAAACGATATGCATTTGAGAAGTCAAAGTATCAAAACAGCAAAACTATGAGTAAAATGAGTGGGAGGTTTTGAAAATATAAAGACTATAACAGAACCACAAAAGAGGTTATAGTTGTGTCGGCGTAAGAGAAAATAAATTTACATGTTTTGATCAGTGAGACTGTCGCATCATGCAAGAGCAATAACAATGTGTAGTCTTCTAGTCCTAATAATCTCATGGACAGACACAAAAGTTTGGCTATACATTTTCGAGCACAGGAGCTTGGTTCAGCTATACTCGAACTATAAATTTAATAATTAGAAGAATCAATCTTCACGTTTCGGTTAATTATACATTTGTTATTTGGAAGTGGTAACCAATATTCAGAGATATTGGTAAGGTGGGTACAAGCATAAAGCATCTAAAGCCGGTTGAAGATAGTGGAGGCCAAGTATCATATTATCCTCAACGTTTTTTTTTTAAAGAAAGCAAGAAACGAGTGGAGATAGACTGAAGATAAGAGTGTGAAATGAAGTGAAGTGGGGATGAAAGAAAAAGAGGAAAAGTACCTAAAACGTTTTTTTCACATGAATTGATGTTTGGGTTGTTATGTAGTGAATCTAGTGATACACCACTCGCCACCATTCGACATGTCTCTTTCTCTTTGATGCTTTAAATCTTACTTGTTTGTATAATATTACCCATTTTAAAGTTTAATCATTTACATTTTTTTGGATCAAATACAAGTTATTTCTCTAGCTAGACTTATGAAAGTCACAACATTCATTGTCAATCATCCTCATTGAATTTTCAATTTTTAGATATTTGTATTCACATTAGGAATGGAATCTTATATCTGATGTAAAACAATGGTTAAGGCAAAATATCAGTGAGAGTCAAGATATGACGTTGAGGTGCACTTTTTAAAAAAGATCTCCTAGTACATTAGAGTTACAGACTGGGTATTTTTTATTACTAAAGGTAACTTTATTTATGTATAGTCCTTTTTTGCCCTAATTTGTACGGTAACTTTCAGCTTGTTTTGTGTAAGAGAGATAAACTGCAACGTGACACCAACAACGAATGTATATGTCAAAGTTTTATTATATTCAATTTGATTTCAGAGGTCGTGACCTCAACTTACAAATGTTGCCGTACCAAGATAAGTTCGCCAAAGCCCTTTCTAAATTAAAAAAAAAAAAAAAGAAGATAAGTTCGCCATATTTCAAAAGTTTTTACAGAAACACTAGATGAATTAAGTATTTTAATGAATTATTATCTTATTATATTTGTTTTTTTTTTTAGAATATCAGATCAGAAATTTTCCGCTT
Source organism: Moricandia moricandioides (assembly GCA_905132885.1). Taxonomy (NCBI): domain Eukaryota; kingdom Viridiplantae; phylum Streptophyta; class Magnoliopsida; order Brassicales; family Brassicaceae; genus Moricandia; species Moricandia moricandioides. The sequence goes on from CAJHQQ010001502.1 coordinate 40,255, forward strand.
ACATTGGCTAACATGAAAACATAAAGAAGCTCATGATAGAGTAAGAGAGAATGTTGTGAACTTACTTGTCGTCCTTGGCTCTGTTTTATTCTCTATCCCCTAGTTACCCACTAGTACTTTATTTTATCTGTATCACTTTATTTTCTTTTTTGTCACTTTCAGATAGCGAATCTTTCAATTTATTTAGCACTGTAAATTAGAAAAAAAAAACATTATTATTATCTTCTTTTTTTTTTGGACACAAAACATTATTATTATCTATAAGAACAAAAGTGACTGTTTCGTCACTGTTACATAACAGATAACAGACAGCTGCCTTTTGGCCCAGTGACCTAGAAACACTCTTCATAGGTTACTGTCATATAAGTAGAAGACAAAGACCAATCAGAAAACCACGTCATGCAATCTTATTCCTCTGTGTCTTTTTGTCTCTTAAAGTTAAGGAGACTCGCTTCTGCTACTATTGGATTACCACTATTAGCCCTAATCTCTCTTAATATTCATGAAAAAAAAAGAACAAACTGAATTGAAACAAATCCCAAAAAAATTATAAAGTAATTTGATTTACGTGCGGTGCAACCGATCTGAATAAACAAAATTTACACTAGTACATATGAATCGAATTTACTGGAGGTAGAGCTGCGTATAATAGTAAACCATGCATTACATTAGTCAGTCCCGTGGCGATGTGTCAAGAAATAAAATCAAACTTAAAACCCTTTTAGCTAGTGATGCAAAGGGTTTGAGAGACAACTAGGCCCATAAGGGATAAGAAGCCCAAAATGCTTGAGATGATACCGAAGATAATAGTCATGCCTGGAATGTAATCAAGCGTAAAGAGGTCTGTCGTGTCATATATATAGTGGGATTAGCAAGTTATTAAACTAATTGTTTAATTATACATACTATCTGGTACGTCTAATAATCAATTTTCAAAATGTCAAAAGAGAAAACTCCTTGTTATTCACAAGATATGATAATAATTAATGGGGATGGTACGTAGTAACTGTCCTATCACAAACTCCATCTTAGCCTCATATTACAAATCATGTTTCTGCTTCTTGGTCTTTTTGGGTTTTGTGTTGCTCCCTAGTACAACATATGAAGTCACAAAAATACTATCTACGCTGGTTTTGTGTAGGAGTTTTTTTATTTTTGTATCTCCAACCTTCTATCAAGCTATTGGATCTTTCCATGCACAGCTACAAACTCACTTCAAGGCTCTCTTCCACTATTTTTCACCTGAACTGCTTCAATAAACAACTCTCCGAAGTTCAGTGACTTCATGTTTTCTTGAAAATTAATGTAACTAAAATTTAATCTAGCCATGCCTAAACAAGCTCACACTAACATATAAATTTAAGCTATATACTTTGTCTCACTAGCATAATTCGTGTAATTGTATATTTGTTCAACAAGTATTGTCACATCTTGGATAACTCTTATTACTACAGTTTTGTCAGTATAGTACCTTCTGCGTTTATTCTTTGAGGCTGTGGATGAAGATGGATTGCTATGCCAATTCCTCTTTCTTTGATTGATGAACCAATTGTTTATCTGTTTGAGCTGCAAACCCGTCTCCTGTACCAACCTCGCCTTATCTTCCTCCTGCCACACAAAGTCATCTCTTTCATTTAACATTTAGGAGATTAATAAGGTAAATGAAGAAGTCACAAATGCAATCCAAGCTATATAGAACACACCCTTGAGGTGTGTCCACGTTAATGATTGAAGAAGTAGAAAAAAAGAACTCACAGTAGGGTAAGGCCACTTAGAATGAGACTGCCACCAAGCTTTGAGAACAGATGTAGTGTCTCCTGGTAATTTCCCAGCTCTTCTCTTCCTCAATATCTCCTCTCTTATGTCTACAATTTTCTCCTTATAGCTCTTTTCACAAGAACATGGTTTCACATCGTTAGATCACTAAAGCACTGGCATATATATAATAGACGTTACCATACAAGTTTTCTTTATATAAAACAAAAGATTTTAGTAGTTTGTCAAATAAAGGACAATGTAACTTAACAGATGAGAGAATGTGTATAGGACTAAATGATTGAGATGTTAGATATCATATGTTACCTGCTTGAGTTCATGTTTGAGTTCTTGTCTAACACGTTCCATTAAGGATCTCTCGCTCTCAGTGGGGACAAGAGGACCAAACCCTAACCCATCTAAGCTTCCATTAAACAAATGAGCATTGTCACTCTCTACTTGCTCATCTTCGTCTTCAGACATTGTTGCTCCTGTGCCTTCACCAGGAGACACTCCTGTCTCACCAAACAAACAAACCGTAAAAATCCTTAAGAAACCCGTACCACATATCATAAATAAAATAACAAATAAAATAAACTTGCTTCTTTGTCAATGCTACAATGCAATACATACAAGAGTTACAATAATAGAGTTAAAAATAAAAAGGTGATGAATCCACAAAAAATCCAACCAGTGAAGGTTTGAAGAGACTGCTCAATCTCCCAACAAGCCATAACAGCTTCCATTGCATGGACACGAACATGCTGTTGCAGTTGTTCTTTAAAAGAGCACAGCAATAGTACATAATGCGTCTGCACAAAAGCATGATGTATTTATCTTTCAGACAACATATGAAAAAACAAATTAAAAAGGACAATAATCAAAAGTCTTAAGGTTAATATATAATATATACATGGGATACACACAGAAAACGAAAAACACTGTAGTTTTTGTCTATATGCATTGTTCTAAATTAGTTTTTAAATCTCAAAATAAAACCTTCTGCTGTAAAATTTCAACTGTAATCTAAATCTTAAACTAACTAATTATATCTTACCAGGATACTGATCATGTGTGTTGGTGCAAAGTACAAATCTACAAAAATAAATTTTTCTTTTCTTCTCTAGTTTATTATTTTTAACTGACATAATAAACAGATTTTCAAAATTTCCAAATCAAGAAACTGTAAACTAAAAAAGAAAAAAGAAATTATTGATTTTGTTTCCCTAGAACTGGAGAAAATAAACTATTATTGAGAAAAGACCAGGGAATAAAATAATGAAAAGTAAAATATTTTTTTGGGTTAGATGGGAGGAGAAGTTAAGTTACCATGAAGTGGTCAAGCTCCTTTTCATCACCGGAGATGAGTCCATGAGAAGCAGCGTCTAACGTTGAGTACTTAGCCACGACGTTCTGCGACTGAGCGAGCTGTGCGTCGATCCTCGGAAGCTGATCCACCGGCGTTGCGATCCTCAGGCACGCCACGTGTGCCGACAACAGCTGCTCGTATAGTGGATGAGAGAGTATCTCCGCCTTGTGCCTCGCATTCTCGCCGATCATAGACTCCTCTCCGCCGGTGACGTTTTCCATGGCGTCACCAGAACCGGCGTTATTGTTGCTGGCGGCGCCGCCGCGTTGGAGGAAGGAGGAGGAACGAGAGAGCCACTGGTTAGCCGCGGCGGAAGAAGGAGAAGCAGAGCTTGTTGCTGCGGCGGAGGCGGGAGTGAGGAGGTTTAGGAAGTTGTTATCGGAGCGGAGGAGCCAGTTAGGCGGTGTTGGTCCGTGGAAGTGTTGTTCTTCCTGCTGTGGCGGCGGAGGAAGAGGAGGCTGGTGTTGTTGGTCGGTGAAGTGATTGAAATGATTGTGATGAAACGCCATCGTTTTCTTTTTTCTTTAAAAAAAAAATCTTCTGTTTCAGAGAGGGAAGATGAAAAGATGATTTCTCAGCGTTGACGATCTTTCTGGTGTTAAGTGCTATCTCAAATAAGGGTTTGGCGTATGGGTAAGTAAGACTATGTATATGTGTTTTAACGTTTGAAATTTATTCTTTTTATAAATATTGTATTATTTTTTTAGATTACCAATTATTTGATGATAATAAAGTGGGATTAGGTCTTGTGCACAAAAAAAAAGTGGGATTAGGTCTAAAGTAGTAACATAGTAATAACATTCACTGTGACAAAGAAAAGTTTTTTCGTTTCAAGAATAAAGATGGTAGGAGTTTGACGACAAAGGTATGACAAGATATTGATACGAATTGCGATAAAAAGGAAAAGCATTGTACCTTTTTTTTCCCGTGTAGCTAAAATCGTTTGACACTAATTAAGCAAAAATGGTATCTGTCTATTTTCTGAGGAAAATAGTTTGGATCTTCATTTTCTTTCACTATGTAACTGATTTGCTTTCATATTTTAGTACAATTGAATTCATGAAACTCATTTTAACTTCCTTTGTCACTTTGGAGCTAAAATCGTTTGTCACTAATTTATTACCATGTAAAACATCATTTTTTCAGAAAAAAAATGAAATCACATTGAAAATGTTTGAACCCTAGTTGTTCACTTTTTAAAGCAAACCAAAGAAGTACAAAACCAATAGAATTGAAACTCATTTCACCACCATGAGTAACTTTTGAGCTCCGTTTCAGGTTTGTGGAGTAGAAACATCTTATTAAACTTGTACCAACGATCTTAATCAGCTTAGATATACATAGTTTAATATCTATAAACATCTTTACTACATAACATATAGGTTTTGCAGAACTAAAACTGAAAATAACTTTTACAAAGTTTCAACATGTATATTAGCAAGCCAACTTTAGTGGTTCAACCCCTAATTAAACTGTAAAGAGTTTGGCGCAAAGCTAATTAATCTCTCAAGAAAAGATACTTGTTTGTTATAGACCATGAATAGTTGTAATCGGAGACAATTGAAAACCATTGAAAAGCAAGGGACCATTAGTGACGTCATTAAACTCGGCCAAAAATATCGGTGGACACGTATGGAGATAGCACTTTTAAGCTAACTGTGGTCCTTAGAGCAAGATTATGGGGGGTTCTTAAGGGGGTTCTTATCGGGTAGGGCCCACTAAAACCCTTAAGAACCACCTCCTAAAACTCTTAATTAAGATACGTTTTTAAGGGGTTCTTGTACTGTTCACGGGTCCCACTGACACGTGGCGGCGCGCGATTGGTTCTTTTTTAATTTCTTTTTTTAGAAAAAAGTAAAAAGTAAAATAAGAACCCCTTGGGAGTTCTTAGGGTTAAACATGACCTTAAAAGAAGTGGCATGCTGATCAGATAAGAGAATCCAACCGTACAAATTTACATAAACATTTGCATTATTGGTTGTAATAAGAGACCAATCAGTAAAAAATATAAAGTGGGGACCTGTTTCTGAATTTTGACTTAATCTCCTAGTTGCTGTCTTATCGAAAGTACGACAAATTTAGTCCCATCAGAAAAAAAGCAAATTAAATATCCGAATATTATTTTTTTTCGGTAAGAACTCATGACTTCAGCCAAAATTAGTAGAATAGAATGTTTCACGTATATATATATATATATCAAAATTTGTCAAATACATTTATATGAAAATGTTCATAAAATGTCGAAACATGGTATTTTAATGTGATACGCAAAATTATAAACAAGAAAGTAACCTCTCTACATCCTTTCCTTTCTAACTACTTTATTCAAGATATATATTTTTTTTTTTGAAACTCCCAGCTACTTTATTCAAGATATATATATCAAATTGCACACATTCATATATTTTAACGGAGTTTATGTCATTTGCTTGTATACCAATCTCCCAGTTATAATTTATCCTCTATTTAACTGGTACAAGAATTGGTTTTAATATGAAAACTAGTAGCTAGTAGACAGATAATTTTGTTAAAGAAAACTACCCAATGATGAATGGTTTTCTTGAAAGTTGGTAGCCATTTGACCGCATCCAAGATTTGGCATTAATAAAAAAAATTATCATATGGAGTAGTACATTTTTTGTAAACTTTTCTCTTGCGTATAAATATATATTATTAGATAGATTTTTATAAGCTTTTCGCTTGCGTGTTTTACACGAGAGAGCCGATAAATGAGACGACTAAACCATAACAAGCCAAAATATCATAACAGTGAGGTGAGTGATGGATGATAGATGCGTCCAGAGAACTTACAGTGTGATCAGGTCTATGTTTCGTGTGGAATCACCTAACACGTGAGTGGACAAAGGGAGTCACATTAACGATCACATTCGTCTATTTCGTAACCACTATTGTCCCCACACGAGTGCCCTAAGTCTCACGGCTCGACTATTGTGCATAGTAATGACTACTCTCCTCTGGATATGAATCTACAAACTAGTAAGTATTCACAATAACATAAATTTTACGCAAACAATACGTTTAAGTTTTTTCTTGAAATTGGATTTGGACCTACTCATGTTTATTGTCTCCGGACCAAGATGAGAGTAGGCTGATCTTAATCAGAGACTTATGTTGTCCATATTAGCGACAAACAAAATTACTAATTAATTTAATAAATGACAATGTGGTTGTTTGCATACGAAGAAAATATTAATCCGTGAGTTGCATTTTCCATTGAAAATTAGTTTGGGTGTTTTATAGGTCTGAGATATTTCAAGATTAAACAAAAACAATGTTGTTGTTAACAAAAATTATCAATTGTCTATCTTTTCTTGTTTTTTTTTTAAATAAAATATAAATGTTCTTGTTTTGTTTGTTTTCTTTTAATATTTCTACAAGTCTATAAATCTACTAAGGAAAAGGTTGAGAACACAAACTCTGGACCCAAAAAGAGTGGTTCCGACAGATTCTGGTATTTAACTAACATATTATAACTAACATATTATTATTAACATGTAATGACATTAGCCTACAAACAGGGATGTATGTGATGCTCATAGCCATAGGGATTGCTTTTGATTGCTGGTCATATGTCAACTATCACATTTAATTGTATCTATCGATCACAAGACAACAAATGTCATCTCATGAAAATAACCATAATTAATTATGGTGTTTCCAGCAAATATGAAATATGTCAATACTTTAATAAACATTAGGAGCATAAGAATAATAACATATTGTGAAATTACAACTAGGTAGTTAACTTTTAAGGTGAAGAATATAGATTGATATTTATCAAACACTGGTAAATTTATACACAGAAATTATTTCTCCACCCATCTTAAAATATAAGATATTTAAAATATGAACTATTTTTAACAAAATTCAATAATATTTCACTTGGAACAGTTAAGCAAATCATGAAAACAGTGAATAATTCTAAAAGTCATACAAAAGAAACAATAAAATCTTTAAAAATATTTTATAAAATTAAAAGAAGGGATCGAATATTCTAATTAAAATTATGGTGTTTATTAAGTATACACGATTGAAATAATTTCACAATTGTATTAGATTTTACTGCCAATAGAAACTAGGCAAATGCTATTGAGACACGTCCTATAATTCAAATGTTTATAATGTATCGTACGTTAACACATGAAAAGAAGTATGCATAAAGACGAACGAATCTGATTTTTGTGACTTTAAATTATTCATGAAGATCGACACAGCAAATTTTCAAGAAGAAACTAACAAATGACGTTCATATCTTGCTAAGAGCTTAAAACCAGCGAGATATTTGGAAAGACAATAACTCTGATAAGGGGATGATGGTTATGTATCAGCTTCACTATTGTCCATATATGTTGTTAGGTTCGTTTAATAGTGGTGCTTTGTTTTTGCTAGTTTGGTTGTTGTATGCTTGGCTTGTGATCAATGATCTAAAGGAAACCTAACAACATCGACACAATGATAAAACATCAAAACAATATGAGTAAAAAAACACAAATACTTTAACATATTATAAAGAAAGAACATAGGAAGCTTTATATATAAAAAAGAACATAGCAAGCTTTATGTCAGGTTCATGGATGAAAATGATGGAACGTAACGTATGTTTTCTCCTCATCTCTTTCACTTTGCTTTGCAACGCTGTTAAAGTTGTTCCACCAGTAACAATTTTATCAATATAATAGAATTGCATAACGTTTGTCTCATAGTCCTCGTAACACTTTCGTTGATAACATGTACACTGATCTGGAAAGTTGTGTATTAGTCAACGATTTAGAAACTTCTGTATAAGCTCATTTATCAAAACATAATAATATTTGATCTTTTCTCCAACAAAAAGAATAAATGGTACAACTAGTCTTCCTTCTCTATAAAAAGTGGGGAAAAAACTGTAGATAAATCAGCTTTGAGCCGCATGTTATAGTGAATCTAGAGATGTATATCTGTCTCACTCGATTAATTCTAAATTAGATTTTGACTTGCACATTCGTGAGAGTAATTTTTCATTTTATTAATTATAAATTTTTAAAAATATGTTAATGTACCAATTCAATAATTTTTCATATTTCATTCATATATTAATTCTAAGTTAATATAATATATAAATTATACTTATAAAATCTCTTAAAATAACATATAAGTTGCTTCTATAATAAAATCATATTTAATTTTTATTTATAATAATATTATATTAATAATTACTAACTTAATGAATGAATTCATTTAAAAATATTTAAAAATCTTTGTAAGATCTTGTTAGATTTTCTACAACTGATTTTATTATAACTGATTATTATTAATATCCTAATAATTATTAAAAATATTTAAAATGTTTTATTTTTTAGTAGATTAATGTAATATTCAAATAGATGTAACTAATGAAATGAACCAATATGACACCTTTATGGTAGATAAAACTTGTACTTCTCTTTTAATAGAGAAGATATGATTTAAAAGATAAATAATTATTTAACTATCTAAATGAAATGTTAAAAACATGTTACCTGATTTTTATAATGTCATGTTAAAATTAAGAGAGGCCAATTTGTCTGCTTCTCTTCTTAATCCCCAAAGTAGGCTTTTTCACTTCCAAAATTGGACCACAGACAAAAAAAAGAAAAAAAAGAAGAAACACTTTCGAAATGAAATTAAAATAGGTAATGGACCACTTCTCCACTCTTCTGCGTTCATCTTCAATGCTCCTCTGTGTTGTCCATATATGTCCACATTGTTTGCTTGCTTTTAGTAATGCCTTTGACATCTATTTGGGAATCTTAGGCCATTCTGAAATAGCACAAGTTTATCTTCTTCTTTTTTTTATTCTGGTTTCATTATCTTTGGAATCCAATGTGACTCACTTAGTTTGTATCAAGAATGTTGTATAGAAACATTTTAAACTCAACTTTGTTGTTATAAAATGATGGGCCGAGCCAATAGAGAGACAATACCCATTGTAACTGCTTTAGTTTGTTATTCTTTCGGGCTGGCCATTTGATTACTTAAGTTTAAGTATCATATTCTGATCTAGTACTCCACTAATGAAAAATTATCTAGTCAAATAGTTTTTTAACATAGTTACATTTTCAACTATATAGTAAAGCTTATTTATAAGACCGGTTGCAGTAGATACTACCTAGCTTGGCTCAGGTGTTAGTAATTTCAAGAATCTAGTATTGCTCACTAAATACTGATTATACTGGTAGTAGCATATATTTTTAGAAAGAGCAGTCTCAATACTGAGTCTACAAGGTTCAAAAAACATACAATATATACATGAAGGTCATATAATTTTGAAGATAAAAAACACAAACACACAAGCACATACATATCTAAAACCAATACTTAACCAATTGATTTCGTGAGATTAACAAACAAGAGCAATAAAAGGCCGTAATGTCTAAACTTGACATGGCTGGAAGAAAACATATCATAATGTGTCTCAAATGACACGAACATGAAAAGACAAATTGTGGCAAAAGATGTCTTCCTTTGAAAATCTCAAATCCTTGTTTGTTCATAACCAACAAATAATGACCAGTGAATCATACAAAATAATTATTTATTCGTGAATCGGTGTAGCTGAAATGGTATACAATTATAAACTAACCTTTCATTTGATCTTTAAACGATATATTCACTTGCTTTAATAATCAGAAATATATACTTTTCGGAAATTGGAGAAGCGACCCCAAAGCTTACGGCCCAAAGTGGTTTCGTATAGTGTTAGCCCGTTTGTTGGGCCTTTTGTTTCTTTTATGTAGATATGGGTCCAGTTAGGCCTTGTTTTAATATATAAAACTTCAGTTCGCAAAAAAAAAAAAAAAAAAAAAAAGAGAAGCGACCCGACGTTACGGGAAAATAAAATATCCATAAATCAATGTTGGAGATGGAAAACTTGGTCAGCAAGGCTCTTCCTAAGTATTAATGGTGGTGGATTTTTCTATTTGGTGAAAATCTAGAGCGTCAAATTTCTCAAATAATTTTTTTTTTTACAAAAATAGATTTTAACGAAAAAAATGATGTGAAGAAACACGGCTCGGCCCATGATCGATGATTCAAAATTCTCTCTCATTACTTCAAGAAACACAAATGTCCACGTCATCGATCCTCTCAAGAATTAAACCAATCAAAAGCGAAACAGGCAGTTTGCTAACTCAATCATTTAAAAGATCTGGACCGTCTAGAATATCAACATACCTCCCAAAATTAACCGACCATAACATCCATCTCTCTATATATACGAACAACCTTTTACAGTTTCACCCCATACAAATATCTCCGCCTATTGCAAAAAGTTGACATCTTTGAGAGGAGAATGGCTCGTACAAAGCAAACCGCTAGAAAGTCCACCGGAGGAAAAGCTCCCAGGAAGCAGCTCGCCACCAAGGTTTGTTCTTTCGATCTTCTCTACCTTTATTAGGTGAAATTGAATCTAGGGTTGGTTCAATTGGATAGTTTATGAACGTAGGGTTTTCCCAATTTGGGTTTAATTTGATCTTGTCTCTATCATGTTTGATCATAAAAGGGTTTTCAATTTTAAGTTTAAAATCGCGACTCTAACGATATTTTATGTTTAACACAGGCGGCGAGGAAATCGGCGCCGACGACGGGAGGAGTGAAGAAGCCTCATCGTTACCGTCCGGGAACGGTGGCTCTTCGTGAGATAAGGAAGTACCAGAAGAGTACGGAGTTGTTGATCCGTAAACTACCGTTCCAGCGTCTTGTTCGTGAGATAGCTCAGGACTTTAAGACGGATCTGAGGTTTCAGAGCCACGCTGTTTTAGCTCTTCAGGAGGCCGCGGAGGCTTACCTTGTGGGTCTCTTCGAGGACACTAACCTTTGTGCCATTCACGCCAAGAGGGTTACCATCATGCCCAAGGATATTCAATTGGCCAGAAGGATTCGTGGAGAACGTGCTTAAGATGAATTCTCTTATTCAATTTTAGATCTTGTATTAGTAATCTTTGGATTCTTCTGAGTTTTTGTTTTTGCTTTTATAGTTTATGTTAAATTTTCAACAGCTTGTTTAATCAAAAACAATGATATAAATCTTTTATTATCAACGAAGTTTCTTTCTTTATAAACAAGAAGTAGGATTTTAACATGTTTTTTTTTTGCTTGTCCGAATCTAAGAGTATAGCAACGAGATATGTCTGCAACAGTTCGGGTGTTTCCTGATAGAGGGATCACTTGCAATGATGATCCTAAACGTCTTCATTGGATCAATTACAATGATCTGCCTTGGACACGTCCACCAGTAGGCATATAGTTTTACTCTCTCGATGAATCACTTGCAAGGAGTTTTATACTACTACTACACTCACATGAGGAGGCTTCGATTAATTCGAATGAATTTTTGTCGCTGATGATTTCATCATCACAACAGATGCAGCCTTCTTCCTACTCTTTAACACTCTTTTTCTTTTCGTGTCTGGGTCGTATCAAATTTGCGACTTATCAATTTGAAGACACTATGAAGTTACAGATCCATTACTAAGAACACGAAAGCGAAATAAAATTATAATTTGGAGATTATTTATTAATAAAAAGGGTAGCTGAATTGATATACATTCATAAACTCGTCCCCTCATTTGATCAAAGGGGGTTTCCTGAAAGAAAAAAAACAACAAAGACACAACATTCACTTACTAAAACCAATTTACACATAGACAAGTCTAATTGGTCTTCACACTCACAAATCCTAAAGCCTAATAATGAAGTTCCCTCAATAATCAAAGCTTATTATTTTTTCTTAATTAGCAACATTAGTAGTACCATCTTCCACACCTAGACCATACAGAACTCCAGTATATCTCTCAGTCGATCCAGGGAAATAACGTTCCTTAAGCTTCCTAAACGAGCCTAAGGTAAGCAAGCTATCCGACCCAGCTTGATGACATATCCCAACTCTCTCCACACCCATAAGCTCAGCAAGCCTGTTCAACCCACCAAACAGCCCATTACAGAACGTCATCAAGTGCTTGATGTCGTAAACCGTGGGGAAGTACACATACAAGAGCTTGAAGAAATCAGCTTGCTTGATCGGCAACTCCTTGCAAGTCAACAACTTTACCAAATACCCAAAATCATAACCTCCATGGAACGTAACCCACGAGATGGAATCGTTCAAAACAATCCCAGAAGACATCATAAGCTCACCGAACCGAACCACGTCGATGCCTTTCTCAACGTTCTTCTTGAAATCGATCCCGCACTGACGCAACAGCTCGATGGACTCGCTCGCGTAGATGTCTTCCCCGATGTTGAACTCGCGGAAGTTGAATTGCCAGATGCAGGACTTATCGGTGCCGCAAGTCGGGAGGTTACCGTTCTCGTCGGAGAAGGTTAACCCGACTTGGATCAGTTTGAGCAGATCCACGTTCTCCTTGAGGGTACGGTAGTTAAGATCGTTGTTGTACTTGAAAGTTTCCACGGGCTTTAGGACTACGCCGGGGAACTCAGTATCCATGGCTATGTAGCTGAATCTGTCAACGATTTCACGGATCAATTCGAATTCTTCGAGGAGATTGTCGTTCCAGACCTCTCGAATCATGATTGAATCTTCTTTGAGAGTCTCGGCCATTATAAATACAAGAATCGACACAGATCTGAGAACACAGCATAGAGACGCGAGAGAATCGAATAGATCTGAGAACGAGAGGTTCCGATCTGCGATAACCAGATGAAGATCAGAAAACGAAAAACGAAACCCTAATTTTGACCAAATTCGATTTCTAGAAAAGAGGGAGAGAGATACCTCAGATGACGCAATACGAAGAGAGATCCGTGCGTCTCTGCTAAAGCACGTATCGGGTCAACCGGAGAGAGAGGTTTTCAGGTGGGAGAGAGACGAAGGCTCTGGGGGTGGTTGATAAATAAAGAGAAGTGTGAGCCACAGGAAACGTTGTCGTTTCTTTTGATGATGGAAGCATCGTTACGACAACGTTTTAGCGTGCGCCTTCTTCTTGCATCAATCATTACCTCTTTGGCCAGTTGCCAATTATTTTATCCGAACTTGTCCGATCACAAATTTATAGTAATAATTAACAGAATTATAATGAGCATTTTATTTTCTATTAATGTGCATCACGGAAATTCCGTTTGTTTCTATCAAAATTTTCGTTTTCGGCTTTTTAGACCTACTCCATTATAAATTATTTTCGTTTTTCGTATCTAATTAATTAGTATCTAAATAATTAGTTGTATACTACTTAGTAGTATTAATATTAAGTTGGTAACTATCATATTTTTATATCTTCTTATGACGAACGTTTTGTTCATGCCGAAAGTTATAGTTTAATTACGTAAATATTTCATAGATTTTTTTTGTAAACATATATTTCAGAGATTAAACTACGTAACTGTAAATATAATATGATTGACTTTGTATATTCGTATATTATATATACAACTTGAGGGAGAGGATGTTTCGTATGTATTTTGCATACATCAGCAATTAAATAACTTCTTGCATATGAGTAAAACATTTTCTCTCATCAGTTTTTTTTTAATTGAGGTATATATTTATTGTAGACACGTAATCAAAACTATTAAAAAATATTTTAGGACAAATCTTATCTTATGCATCATGATTTACAAACACCTTCCTTCATGTATAGAAACACATTGTAGATCCAAACAAAAACAAGCTTCGGACTTTCACCAAAGTTAAAGGCAACCAAGTTTTGTTGTTTATTAAGGGAATGACTGGTTTTCCCGCTACCACCCGCAAACGCAGCTTTTGCGGTTGATAGCGGTTGTTGGCGTTTTGCAACAATCATACAAAACGCCATAAATCACTTCAAATCGCTTCAAACCGCTATAAACCTCTAAAATTCAAAAGCTGATTCCAGCTAGCGTTTGCGGTTGCGGACGGTTGCGGGAGAGTCAAAAAATTATTATTTTTTCAAAAAAATTATATAAATAAAAAATATATACTATTTAATTAAATTTAAATTGAAATACTAAAATAAATATATATATATATATTATTTTAGTTTATATTATAAAACTTTAAAGAAAAATATTTCTATATTTTTTTAAAAAAATTAATAATATAATTTTATAAATATTCTTCTTATATTTATTATAATAATATGATTTTCAATATTTTTATAATTATATAAAATATAAATATTGTTCATTTATATTTAACCACTTTTGCATTTGGTAGTTAACCAATCATAAGTATCCCGCAAACGTAACAATTTTTAACCGCTTTACCAGTCGTCCAAATCTCCTAATAACGCATAAAACCGCAACCACTCGCATCCGCAAACGCCCGCAACCACAACCGCTGCGGTTACACCAGTCAACCCCTTAAAAAGAAACTTAAGTTTCAAAAAAACAAAAGAAAAAAAGAAACTTGCAAAACGATTCTCCAACTTTAACGAAGACTTTAACAAAGACAAATAAATTGTACAACAAAATGAAAATTATTGGGAAGAAGAGAGGATTACGGGATATGGATTATCATTATTACGAAGTCAAGGCATCATCGTGTTTCCCACTTACCGGAGCATAACCTGTGGATTTGTACTAATTAATTCATTTTTCATGCTGCCTCTTTTTTGTTTTATAATAAGTGTTATTCTAACCATTTTTTCTTATTCAATAAAAAATGTCAATTTATAATTCCAATGTAAATTATATTTATTTTTATTTGAAAATTAATTGCAAACTGTATTGATTTTATAAATAATTTTATTTATCTATAATACTATTGGTCAAAGAGATATAATTAATAACAATTTACATATATTTCATACACTTTCTTAACATGTGTGAAAAATGTCATAATGACACTTATTCAATAACGGAGTGTCACTATGACATTTTTCACACATATTAAAAAAGTGTATAAAATATATGTAAATTGTTACTCCCTCCGTTTTTTTAATTGACGTTTTAGAGGAAATTTTTTGTTCCAAATTATTTGACGTTTTCAATTTTCTATGTAAAATTTATTAGTAATTAATATTAGATGACCAATGATATAATAGCTCTTATTTTTTTATTGGTTGTATTGTGGTTAGGTAAACAATTAATGATGTTTTTGTTTAGAAAATGATAAAAAATTAAGTGTTTCTTAATTTACGTGCATAATCCTAGAACGTCAAATAAAAAAAAACGGAGGGAGTATTAATTATATCTCTTTAACCAATAGTATTGTAGATAAATAAAATTATTTATAAAATCAATACAGTTTGTAATTAATTTTCAGCTGAAAGTAAATATAATTTGCATTGAAATTGTAAAGTGACACTTTTTATAGAACAAGAAAAAATGGTTAAAATGACACTTATTATAAAACAGAAAGAGTAAATACTTATTTATATATTCAATAATGTCCATTAAGACCAAGGGCTTGAATGTGAGCAGTGTGGAACAAAATGAACCACACTTTAAATTTACATTCAACCTTATTTTTTTAACACAAATGAATTCTTAATTGATAATAAGAAGAAAGTATAATTTTTATATAAATATCATTATTATACACGTATGTATTTTATATTATATCTTTTAGCGTGGTTATAAATATACCATATTTATTCATATTTACAAATATTTTAAAAATTAATATAAATATATTTATCAATTTATACAATGTTTAAACTATCTTTTGAGATTTAAAATATAAATAATTAATTATTTTTTATTATTTTTGTTTCTCACTTGTCATACCTTTTAAACATTATTATATACCGCTTGTTTCATACAGTTTACATTCATTCTCCATGAGAACTTTTCATACAAACCATATTTAAGCATTTCTGTCCCATTTAATTCATTTGTTATGTACGTCCACTCTAATGTTATCACTTGAAACATAAAATTTAAATATAAAAGATAAACACCGTTTAAAATAAAAGTTAGGGTTTATGAAACATTAAATGGCACAATACTAAAGTTACTGTAATCATCATACACAATAGAAACATATAATAACATGGAAGTTATAACGAATTTATTGATCAAATTAAATGTCAAATTATTATCTTTTCTATGATGGATCATATGTCTCTTTTGAGATAGATGTTCTATTAAAATCAAATGTCTTATAATAGCCTACTTTTTATAAGTTTGATGTTTTCCAATTTGACTCAATTTTTTTATTTTTTTACATCCACCAATGAGTAAGTATTACTTTGTCAATATTGGATATGCTTTCCGATGTAAACATTTGAGATCATATAGGTAAAATCTGTATTATCAAAATTAGTTTCAGAACTAAATTCCACGTAGTAGTCATAAAGAAAAATCTAATCATCGTCATTTTTCGCTTCGATGTTTTACTGAATAAACATTTATAATACGGAAATAGAAATGAAAGATAATGTAATTATATAAGGCAAATATAACATTAGAGCAACAAGAAAACTAGTAGAAACAACTATGACATTACATGAAAATATAATTTTGTACGTAAATTAAGTATACATGATCCTGGTTTTGATGTTTATTGGAGAGAAGATAATGATCAACAACATCCGGTAAATAATAGATATTGAAGCAACTGTAAAAATGTATGGTTCGAAACAATATATAAAGAGATTAAGAGTTAATATTGCAATAGATTTATGGAATACTCGTAACTATTAATTTATACATTCTTTACCAATCGAAACATTTGTATTTAGATTATGTTCTCTACAAATTTCGTATTAAGTGAAGTTGAACATCAATCATATGTTAAGTTTATTTTGCCTGGTACTTTGATATGACATTTAAAAATACCTATTTACTCTAACAATATGGCATTTAAAAATACCTATTTACTCTAACAATATGTGGGTTTCTGTTTTTCATCAGTTTTGAAAAAATCAAGTTACACTCATTATTTACATTTTTTATTTAGATTTTTTTATTTAAATTTTTTTGATCTATAAATATCTAAAACCAAAAATTGGAGTATTATGTTGTCTCGGCCAGTCTTAAGTCAGTGAAGGCATTACGAGAGTAGACGGATAAACACGTGGTCAGCATTCACGTGAGCGATGGTTTAAAGTCACGTGCCAGTGGTGCGCTGGTTCGACATTATTCAGGGGAGGGGGGGATGTCACTCACACCCTTTCGAACCCTAAAAAATCTCAATTTAAATTGATTCTTCAGTCTCTCTCTCACAATTCCTCCCCTCATCTTTCGGAACCCTAGATTCCCTCTCAATTTGTCAGAAAAATATGGTTGCTGCTACTAAGAAGCTTTCATCATCATCATCAGCCAAGACTAAACCTTCAAGTGTCTCTGGGAAAGATAAGGTTTTTTTTTTTTCAATCAAATCAAACAATTCAACTTTCGATTCTTTGTCTGTTTAGGGTTTGATGTTTTTGTTGAGAAGAATTGATTCGAATTTACTAATTTTTGTATCAGGTTAGCAATGGTGAAGAGTTGGTGGGTTCAAAGGTTAGAGTTTGGTGGCCGATAGATCGGAAGTGAGTGACTCGATCTAAAGTTAGGGTTTTTAACTACTTGTGATGATGAATCTTACAGATCTCTCTTTGGTTGTGCAGATTCTATAATGGAGTGGTTGATTCGTTTAACTCTCGCACTAGGAAACATCGGGTAATTCAATTCACATCATGTCCTTTGTTTCTGTAGATCTGCTTGGATATAGATTTGATTGATATTGATGAGTTAGGTTAATTTCAGGATCCTTAATTATTCAATTCGTGTATGCATTTAATTTTCAGTTTTCTTAAAAGATTGTGTGTCAATTAATGTTTGTTACCTTACTTTGATTTGCTCTCATCTTGTGTGATAATAGGTTTTCTATGATGATGGTGAGAAAGAGATCTTGGATATGAAGAAGGAGAGGTGGGAGTTAGTTGAAGATGATGATGATGATAATGCTGATGAGGTAGAGAGTTGTTTTATCATTTTTATTGTTGATTTGCTGTTGTGAGGTTATCTTTTAATGGTTCAGTATTCTTGTTTTAGATCTTACTACAGGGGGAGACTGGCAATGAGATGGTTGATGCTACTCCAGAACCGTAAGTAGAGTCTCTTCTTATTGTTGATCATGTGTTGTGTTGGGTAGTATCTATAATCTCAAGAGGTTAATGTGACTGTTTTATACAAGTGAGTTTTCAAGTGGTCTTTGTTACATCTTGGCCAAACTCTTTGCAGGACTAACAAGAAGTCTGCTAGGACAAATGGTGTCATGGGTGATATTGGGGGGAAGATTGTAGCAGCGGCCTCGCGTTTGAGATCATGCAAGAAGATTTCTGAAGCAACAACCAACGGAAAGAAGAAAAGGGCTTCTTCATCTTCATCAGAGGCTGTCTCTGAAAAAGTGACAAAACCAATGCCTTCCTCTAAGAAGAGCAAGATGGACATGACTGATGATGAAGTAGATGTGGGTGATGATGAACATACATCTGACGATGAATCCAAGCCTCTGCAGATTTTGGTGGATAAGTTGAAGGGCAAGAAGAAGAAGAGGCAGGAGAAGGAAGCTCCCAAAGTAGAAGCCGAAGAGAGGCAGGATAAGGAAGCTTCCAAAGAAGAAGCTGAAGAGGGAGAATAGAGTTTCGTGGTCTGTCTCTAAGTGCAAGTACCGTAGAAGAGTTTTTAATTTATACAGTGGAGTCCAATTTCGTTAAAAATTTAGGGACTTGTAGTGATTTTTATAGGCTATATTGATTCGAAAATGTGCAGCCATAGGGGTTGAGGTAAAGCTAATCTGTTGAACTATGATTTGTGAATCAATGTTTACATTCAATTGCAGCCCCTCTCTGATATGAATCGTGTTTTTCACTTTCAAAGTAGTTTTAAATGCTTCACATAATTGCAGTATTAAGATGTTTAGTACTAAACTTAGTGTAGTATTATATATTATCAAACCGAGTAAACGACTGTGAAAAACAAGCTCAAGTAAAGATGATAAAGCGTCATGCATCTTGTCCGTCCGTCACTAATCAGTTAAGACATTAAGACACATCCAACGGCTGATAAAGTCTCTCAAGTCAGATCAACGACCAAAGACAAAAGACTTGGGCCTTTTGATAGCGACACATTTCTCTCTCCGACAAACCATAACCAAGCGTTTCCCCCTATCCGTACTTATTAATCTCGTCCTCTCTGTTTCTCATTTCTTTTCTGCTTCCAATTAATCTAAAATTCTGGAAAACGTTTTCAGATTTTAATTATATTAGTTTTTTTTTTCTCTTCAGAGAAATGGCTAAGCCGACACATACATACTTTGCATGAAGGAGAGTGACGCATACATATCATCTCCAGCTAGTTTCAGTTCTGAGTGCATCTCCATCACCTTTGCTTCTAGATTTAGTAATTTTTTTTTGGAGAAATATAGAGCTGTGAATTAGAGAAGAAACCCTAGTTTACATTCTTTATTATAGTGTCTGTACTTAGATTTGTTACTTTCCTTTTATGGATCCATAGATCGAGGTCTTTTTAGTTGTTATTATTCCCCAAATCTGATCTCAAGTACCTTGGATCTGTACTTGTTTAACTTTCTTTTATCATTGGTTTCTGGACTATAATTTCCTAGCTATATATACATAAATCTATTTCTATTCAACATTAGTAAAATAAGGTTATGATGGAGAAACATATATGTTGATGGAGAAAAGGAAGTTGACAGAAGAGAGTGAGCACACAAAGGGGAAATTTGTATAAAACTAATGTATGGATGCTTTTGCGTGCTCACTCTCTTCATGTCATAACTTCTGCTTCATTATCATCTTCACTACATCTTAGTGATTATGTGTTCATTATCCATGCCAAGTTATGTATACATATACATATGGTGCATCTATTTTTTATATATTGTGTTAACTTGGCATATGATGTAGTTTCAAAACTTTGTACTTTCATCATGATGAATCATAGTCTCATATAGATGTTTTCTTATAATATATTTACACATGTGACCTGACATTTATATGTGAATGAATGTGTGATATAATATTTGCTGATTTCTCACACAATCTCTAATGTCTTTTTTCTATTTGGGTTAGGTTTCGTTGACCCATTATGCTTCTTAGACTCGTTTGAATAGGATATTTGTATTCTATTTTTTTTTGAACATCTAATTAAGTATTCTAATTTTTTTTTTGTTCACTACCTTTTGTATTCTAATTAAGTATCTATTGTCACTGGAATATATACCTTTTTTTTTTTGCAGACTCTAGCTCATGGCTATACTGATTGGTAAAGGTTGTCGCGTCACCTGTCGGAGGACTTAATTATCGCCTGACTATAAAAAAGGTTTGTCAAAGTTACCTAGATTACATTTGAATCCATGGAATAAGATTGGGTTTTACTGATGGTATAATCGCGACAATTAACAAAAGTTTGGAGTTGATGAGCTCAGAATCAGAGTTGTAGTTTCCGTGTTGGTTAGCTAGCTAGGTCAATATTTTTTGATGTAATGACTTTTATTTAGATGTGTGCAATCAAGAGGTATAATCTGACACAGTTAATTAGTAGAAGCTGTTGAAACTTATGTGGTTATTTAACTGATACGGCTGGTGAGAGCCGGTCTCCGATTGTTGTGGTGAAGAAAATGATTATCGTCTAGCAAATGTTATATGAAATATTAGATTAGTCTAACGAGTGCATATTGTGGGATGCACAGAACATTGTGGTTGTGGAATTTTACATGATGGAGATTGTGGTTTTTATTTATATTTCTGAAACATTGTGATACACAGCCATATATGCAGCCACTATGGGGGCACATGCACCCGGCCATAATATTATGAATAAAACTTATTTAGTATATAAATGTTCACAGTAATCAGTTAGTTGTGATGGTTCAATGCATTTGTGTTTTCATTCGATTTCCTCTTTGCATTTCTAAATTTTGTATAAGCTTATGCCACTCACTAGAAAATGATCCTGGCTTCGCCCCTATATATAAGCCCTTTAATCCTTTTGTCATGCATTTTTCTTTGTCAATTAGCTTCTCTGTCGGTATATTTTTCTTTTACAACGAATGTGTCAGCTAGCTTGTTGCAAAATCCTTAACCTATTTAATGTCAAGTTTAGTCTTTCTACTGTAACTTGCAGCTTTTGGAGTATTTGATTCTTGCTTGGATCAATAGGATTATTTGTATATTAAGAGAAAATCACAATGGACTTTCATGAAGAAGTAAACTCCATTAATATAAATTAATTTCTTTTGCATGTAGAGAACCTAGCCGTAGAATATATGCATAACCTACCAGAAAAATAGAATTTTGATAAAAGGTCGAGATTTGTGAAAATCAAGCTTCGGATTAATTAACAAAATTAATCTTGTGACATGTAATAATTACTCGATTTTTAAATAAATCAGCTATTTAATTAAATCTCAAAAACGAAACATAGATTTACCCAACACATGCGAGCAGAGAGATCTTTTCCATAGGATGTAGAACCGGCCGGGTACGGAAACATTGCAAAGACCAAAAGAAAAGCAAATGATCAAAGAATGCATTTACACTCTTCTTTGGTTCGGAGACTTTCTCAGGAACATGACTCGTTTCATTTGTCTTATGCCACTAATATAGCTTAGCATGATTGAATGTATATTTTGCAGATTTAGTGAATCTTTGACTATGTTTGTTCTCTTTTTGTTGTGTGTTGCAGGGACATCAAGGGCCTGTGTTAATGCTCTCTCTTGGAACTCTACTGGTTCACTGTTGGTCTCCGGATCAGATGATTTAAGGGTTTAGTGCATATGAATGAGCATTGTAAAAAATCATCAAAAAAATTTCCATAAATGAAGGAGGGAAATCCATTGGAAAATAAAAAATACGCATGTCGGATGAAATTGTTGTATCATTTTGTGCATATCTAATTCCGATGGACAGGTCTTGTTGAGTTTGACTTGTATTGAAAATTAAGATCTTTTATTTGCAGGTTAATGTTTGGGATCACTCGAGTCGAAAGCTTATTGCATTCTGTTGATACAGGGCACAGTGCCCAACATATTCTGTACCAAGTTTGACCCTGAAACATCTGAGGAGCTTGTGGTATCTGGAGCAGGAGACGCTCAAGTAAATAAGATTTACACACGTTGGGTGAAGAAGTTTTTGCTCAGTTACAGTGGGTGAGCATGCGTACCCGATGCATGTAAATAATGGTATCTTATCTTGTTTAAATCTCCTCTTTGCATCGAATATCTGAGTTTTTATAACATGTTGCTGTTTTGTTTTACGCTCAATATTTGTTCCTGTGTTTGCTACTTGTAGGCAATGCAGCCAGGGTCGACCTGAGATTTTGCAAAAGAGCGATGTGCTCAGCTTGAAGAAAAGAACACTATTGTGTATGCTGTTGTATCAGATCCGGCTCCCTGCGGGAGAGCCTACTAGCAGAGAAAGCACGATTAGCTCATTACAGCTCACGATGCACGACATTGACAAAGGCTGTTAGCACATGTTTCACGCACTTTCCAAGCAGTGAAAAGCTAATTACACAGATTCTTCAGGTTGCCGACAATCACATCCAATAGAACTGCCTGGAAATACGATTTTGATTATTGTATTATTTTTTTTTTCTGGGCTAAGGAATATAAAATGCGATTTCATATTAACAAATGTGATTGTATAAACATCTTCATGGGCATCATCATCAGTGGTGTCTTTCGTGCACAACTTAAAAACGGCAATACTCTCTACCAAGGGCTTGTGATCACTATTTGTACTTTGTATGCATATGTTTAATCAGAATATCTGGAAGAAAAGGCTGGTGGATCCATCACCAAATGATTTCAGATCTGCTGGTTTGACCAAGGCTCTGCACAAAGGACAAGTCCTCTCTCTCTCAAACCTGCCCAGTCATAAATCAACATTCATTCAAACATCCACACACACAAAGAACAACTGCTATATTGCACCAAAACACCTCACCACTCTGAAACGCAATCTTCGCAAAACATGTGTTTGCAGCGAAGAAGAATTGGGGTGTGCATCTTCTCCTGGCAGATGGCACACAGGTCGCCCGCAGCATTCACCTGCACATATTAAAAAAAAAAAGCCATTTCTTTGCTTGAATCTTAAAGAGGCATTAAGTTATATATTTGAATCTTTCTAAACACTACCTGCTCCGTAGTTGCATATGATCCATAATGCACCTCTTTACGTGACAAAGATTTTAATGCCGTAAAGAAGGACTGAACCTACAAAATTTATTGCCAATTTCCCCTCATCAGCTACTACTTCCAGAAAAAGGGTGATGAAATTCTGGAGGAACACTTACCTTCTCAACTACAGAAGTGAGCTTGAAAGTCAGATACAGTCCTGTCATAAGAGAGGAGAAGAGGCTTCCATAATCCTTGTTCAAGAAGAAACGGTACCATACAGGGGTAGGCAACAAAGAGCGATACAGAAGCATCAAATATTCAACCAAAGTTAGCAATTGACCCTGCATAAAAAAATTCAAATAACCAAATTTATGACACAGCCAGCTTAAAGTGAATAAAGCTCAAAGGGACAGACACAAGAAGAACCCTGACCTGTTTACGATAATTTCGACCCCTACTGTTCTTGTAGTACATCAAGAGAAAACACTTGAGTATCATTGAGGCCTGCCGTACAAGGGTATCTGAGGAAAATAGGCAAAATTGCATTGCAAGTTGTGTAAGCACTAGATTATAAAACATGGTGATACTTGTATATTTTGTGATGATAAGATAAAGAAGAAATTAACTATTAGCTGAAAAAATGACACACCATTGACCACAATAATAAAAATGGCATGCCAGAAAGGTGGTATGGACTTGGGAGGGAACATGATTAAGGGGTACAAGAGGTCATCTTTACGAAACCACCAATAAACACCAACCACATGGGCCGTAAACGCTACAGAGATGCCGATTAAAGCCGAGATCTGCCTCTCACCCTGGAAACAATATCAGAGCCACGTTTAAGACTTAAAAACTAGCCATTTGAAAGGAGAAAGAAAGAAAAGCAAAAATAGTAAACCTTCAATGCAGTTTGCTTCTTCAAAATATCATTTGACTTGAACATGACAGCAGCAATCCAAATTGCAACAAAGAAACCTAAAAACGATAAGCAGCAGCCAAAAGTCAAATAAACTAAGAAGATGAAACATTATAAGAAAAAAAAAAAGAGAGAGGAGAGTACCCTACCCTGCAAATGCTGGCGGATAAAGACGACCAAGAGAAGCAAAGAAAAGGGAAGAATCTGCTCAATCCACCGCGCAGCCTGCTGAATATCATATCTTTGGTAAGGTGAATCACGGTTTGCAGCAGCAGCAGCATCTCCAGCAACAGATTCACCTCCTTCTGGACTAGAACCAGAAGAAGAAGAAGAGGGCAGAGCTTCGGCACCAGTAATATTATCACTTTCAGCAGCAGCAGCAGCATCCTGCTCCGCATTGCCGATAATCCTAATGGCAACCTCTCCTCCTCCGTTGGAGGAGATCACAGGAGAATCATCACCACTACTACTAGTAACCAGGGGGCTTGTTTCAGCCTCGTGATTAGTAGGACTTGTCCTAGGTCGAAATAGACCTGAATACTCTAACAAGGTTGATACAGGGGCTTGGATGAGGTTAGAAGCTGAGAGGATTGAGGAGTTTCTTCGTGGAGAAGAACCCCTAAAGGTGTCACCAGGCGTTTCCATTTGAATAAAAACCCTAAAATAAAATGGAAGATCAAGAGATTAAAGCGACGAGTATGCAGGCAAATGAATTGAACATGAACACAGTACCTGAACCAATAGAGAGAGAGAATGGAGCTTCAAATCGTATTGGAAACCCTAAATTGAAAGAGAGTCAAAAAGGTAGGTGATGGCTTTTACTAAACCCTGATGGAGTCAAGCATCTGATGAACCTACAAACAGCTTAAAGTCGCATCAATAATAGCTGACGATGAATAGCGAAAAATCCACGGATCTAGTCGAGGAAAAGGGGTACCGTGGAAAATAGATCGAATTGGAGACGGACGGCGATGACAGGAAGAGGCGGGTCGTCAAGCGAGCATCTGCGTCGCCGGCGATGACAGCAGGTGGGTCGTCGGCTCTCGATCTCAAGAGGGAACAAAGGTATATCTATCGTACGCGGGGGGTAAAGGTCTTCGAGGAACTTTCTCTGTCCGTCATTATATCTATAAAGTTGTGGCCTGACCATTTTAACCTTACGAGATTTAAATGGGTTTTAATGTGTGTGTGTGGGCTTTAAATTATTATTTAAGTTCAAAAAGGATTGGGCTTTAAATTCTGACAATCTCAAGACTTCATTCATGCTATTTGATGATTATTCATCTTCCTCAAACCACTGCAACTATTAGCCTCATCATCATCAAACATTTTCAATCTCTGTTGTCTCCATTTTTTTTATCCTAATACGTTTTTTTCTTAATAAAAACATATATTATATTACACACACTCAAATGCAAAGATTATTAAAAAAATTGTGTTATTAGACAAATTAAACAAAATACACTACTCTGACGTTCACATATATTAAAACCCTTTTGTTCTGAAACAAAATAGATCTAAAATGCAACAAAACCATTTTAAAGAAAAAGAAGAAAACGAAGATAAACTATAGTCACCTTTCCTTCTTTGTTCCTTAATCATCATAACCATCATCATCATGTTCATACTACTCCTCTAATCGATCTTAACCGAGGAATAGATGAGCCTTGTGAACCAGAGACAAGCATAGAACCCTATCGTTCCTGTCAGCACAAAAAATGCGTACGATGCGATGAGCATGTACCCAAAGTAAAGCATTGCCGACACCATTTTTGTGATCTGAAGCTTTGTGAAGAAGTAGAACGTGGCGTAAAGGAATAGATATAGAGCTGATGAGCCTGATGTTAGGTACGATCTCCACCACCAAAGGTAGTCTTCACTGCAAAGCTGGAAGTAGCAGAGTACTACGGTTATCTCTGCGCAAGTAACGATGAGGATTACAAATACGAGGAAGAGGAACCCGAAGATGTAGTAGAACTGGTTCAGCCAGATGGATGTGAGGATAAAGAAGAGCTCGATGAAGACTGCACCAAACGGTAAGATTCCTCCAATGAGTATTGAGAAAACCGGGTTCATGTACCAAGCTTGCTCTGGGATTTGCCTTGGGATTTTGTTGGTTTTCACTGGGTCATCAACCGCTGGTTTCTTGAAACCGAGGTAAGCTCCAACAAAGACTAGAGGAACCGAGATGCCAAACCAGAGGAAGATCAAGGCGAACATTGTTCCGAAGGGGACAGCCCCAGATGACTTTTGTCCCCAGATGAGAGCGTTTAGGACAAAGAAGATGGATGAGACAACTGCAGGGAACAAGAAGGCTGTTCTGAAAGCGATTCTCTTCCACTCTGTTCCTTTGAACATTTTGTAGAGACGTGAAGAAGCGTAACCAGCAAAGAGTCCCATGAAGACCCAGAGCAGAAGCATGGCCGTCATCAAACCACCCCGATTTGAAGGGGAGAGAAACCCTAGCATGGCAAAGATCATTGTGACAAATACCATGCCTAAACATTGGACCCCTGTACCAACGTAGACGCAGAGCAGATCTGAATTGGTTGGCAGCCTGAAAACATCACCATGGACAAGCTTCCATCCTGTCTCTTCTTGAGCTTCTTCTTGAGTCTCAAGCTCGTTGTATCGTGAAATGTCACGGTAAAGGGTCCTCAGCATTATCATCGCCACCATACCAGACAGGAACAGGACGATCATCAGAGAATTGACGATAGAGAACCAGTGAATTTGGTTATCATTCATCAGAAGATAAGCATCCCATCTAGATGCCCACTTCACTTCACTTTCCTGAACAGGAGCACCAGCAGGAAATCAGAAAATTATTGAGAACAAATCAGTGTATTTATTATATAAACAACTTGCCTGGAAATCAACATCATATGTGAAGATAATCTCCTTCTTAGGTTCAACTTCTTGAGGGGTAGAGGAGCTAACGACCAGACGTTTTGTGTGAGGATCACAGGTCGTCAGACGGGTCTTCTCACCCCACTTTCCATCGTATTCATGCTTAACACTAGAAATCAAGGGAAAAACAATCAGTACTGAATGAACAGGGAGGCAAAAGCAAGAGACAGTTCTAATCAGGAAAAAGAAACGCACCTGTAAGGTTTGACTTCAAATCCGACAATCCTTGCAGAATCAGTTTGCAAATCTCTGTGATATCGGACAGTAAATGCCAAGTGATTGTGCATAAAGAACTTTTGCTCTTTGCTCTGTGTATACACAAGTAAATTTAGAAGATCAAGTTGTTTGAAATGCTGTAGACAAACGAAACCTACTTACCCCCTCATACTGGCCTTTAAGACCAACATGATAGCCAAGCTGATAAACAACAGCGGGAGAACCCGGATCCCCTCTTTCGATTGGAACCACAAGAGGAAGATTGTCGAGGATCCTAGCACACAAAAGAAACACTTGTAAGAAAACTGATAGAAGGAAAGCATGTTTGGCCTTACATACACGGAATCCAACAAAAGTTTCTATGTTTGGCCTTACATGTTGACACGGTACTCATCATCAATCTTTTCTTTGAAGGCTTTAGCTGTCTTGGCATCAAGAGTGACCCGGCAGAGAACATTGCACATCTTTGCCTCCCGCATCTTAAACTGCAGTTGATTCAACTCCACAAAGGTTAGAGATAAATCACAGACTGATCAATTAAAAATGCAACAGAGACAAACCGAGTAAGGGGCATTTTCAATCCGGTCACCACGAAGCACTTCTCCAAGATTCTCAGTACTATCCACAATCTTCTTAGGTTGACAAAAAGGAAGAGAGTAATACGAGTAGGGAAGCTGAGTCTTAATGGAGGTTAGTTTATTCACTTTAACCTTCAGCTCATCACCCTGCAAACAAGGAAATATTCGATAAAAGATCCACATTTAAATATGATTCTAGTGAAACATGCAAGAATACTTCCACAGATATCCGTAACACAGCATGCAGGAATGACATTGCGCTTGTACCTTAAACAAGATAGATAGAGAGACTCTTAAGAACCTAACAAATCAATATAAATTACAACGAATGTTATACAGCTCGCTCAGATCGAGAGACTCGTGAATTCGAAATTAAAGCATCGGCACAAATCAATCACCACATTCTCTTAAGCAAAAGTCGGTGCCTTAGCATTAGCACACAGACTCTCGTTTACTGTAGCTTTCTCGCGGATCTAAGCCTAAAGGTAAATCAACATCATACCAATTACGAGAACTCAGATCGAGGAGATCCAACTAAGATCTAGAATCGTTGGGATGACAAATTCGAGCGTTTACCTTCTCGAAATCTTGAGGAGCGACACCTGGGAGATAGAAAGAGTGAGCTACATGAACGCAGAGCAGAAGGATCAAGACGATCGCGTATCTACAAGTTTCCGATATTCTCCGAAGCTCCATATCCATGGCTGTTCCAACAAATGGAAAAAATCACTAGATCTGAAGCTACGCGGCAGTTTGTTTGTTCTCTTATACGATTAGAGACGAAGACCCGGTTATAATGTATTACAACCAGATTTACCTCTCCGGTTCGGTTAGTTACTTTTTTTTTTGTCAGCACGGTTCGGTTCGTTACTATACCATTCATCAAATCTTTCCTTTTGGGCTAAATAGATGATGCCCACAGCCCACCCTATCATAAATCATGATTAGTTAACTAATCAATATCATTGTTTTCTTTTTTAACGTGGAGTAACAATTACATCATAATATAACTTTCAACTCTATTAGATATGATGATTTAACTAGATAAATAATTTTATAGTTAATACTCCACAATAAAATTTTATTTAACAAACGATCATAACCCTTCTAATATTCTTGAACTTTCAATAAGATTAGCATCCTATAATTTACAAAAAATATAGTGTCTAGGATTCGAACTCTAAATCTAGATGTAGAAACCTTTAAACATTACTTATTATGCTATGTTATTTCCACAATTAATATTATTGCTAATGAATAAATCCTTTACTTCATTTTTAAGATGTTTTAGTAAATATTAAATATTTATAGTATACAATAATTTATTTATTTAATAAATTTATTTTATTTAAAACTTTAAAAGAAATAATTTTTATTATAATTATTTTATATTTTATTAATACATTTTATATAAAAATAATTTATTTAATGGGCTTTGGTTAACTTGTCAAGAGTAAGCTCCTTTGCTTACCTTATTGTGCTACACACTGCAAAAGAATAAAACCAAAAGTCCATCATTTTTTTAATTCGTAAATGATTTATCTATTCTATTAAAACAATATCTTAATTATTCATTATTTTTTTATATTAATAATATTAAATCTTTTATGTTATTTATAAATAATTAAACATAAATATAATTACTAAAAAAATTAAAATTAGTTATTCAAAAAGAAATTAAAACAAAATATATACTCTCAGAATCTAGTGAACTTCTTAAAAGGTAAGCATCTGTACAGAAAACATACAAAAAGCAGATGTAAAATAAAATACATATTAGTACAACGATTGATTAATTAACTAATCATGGTTTATAATACGGTGGCCATCATCGATTTAAAGCCCATTAGTGGAAAGACTTTATGAGTGGTCACGTGGCTAATAATATTAGGATCACGAAATAACTAGCCGTACCGAGCCGAACCGGAGAGGTAAACCGGGATGTACTACATTACATTACAATCGGGTCTTCGTCTCCAAAGCGCATAAGAGCATAAACAAACTGTAGCATAGAGCTTCAGATCTGAACATTTTTCTCTCTCTGCTTTGTGGCAACAGCCATGGGTATGGAAGCTTCTGGATCCGCGATCTTCTTCCTTCTTCTGTTCTTCATTCATGTTGCTCACTCTTTCTACCTCCCAGGTGTCGCTCCTCAGGATTTCGAAAAGGTGAACGCTCGAAGTTATGCTCCTAGGGTTCTAGATCTGAATTGGATCTCCTCGATCTGAGTTCTAGGTTTTGGTATGGCGTAGCTTTCCCTTTAGGATTAGATTCGCGAGAAAGCTCGGTGTGGTGATGCACCGACTTTTGCTTAAGAGAATGTGGTGATTGATTTGTGCGATCACGAATTCACGGGTCACTCGATCTGAGCAATGTCGGCGAAATGTATCACATTTGTTGCAATTTTGATTGTTTATGTTAGGTTCTTAGTCTATCTCTAGCTCTTGTTTAAGGTACAAGCGCAATGTCGATCCTGCATGCTCTGTTACGGATATCAGTGGAAGTATAATTGCATGTTTCACTATATTAGTCGGATAATGAGGGAATCGTAATTCAAATGTGGGTCTTTTATCTGGATGTTTGCAGGGTGATGAGCTGAAGGTTAAAGTGAATAAACTAACCTCCATTAAGACTCAGCTTCCCTACTCGTATTACTCTCTTCCTTTTTGTCAACCTAAGAAGATTGTGGATAGTACTGAGAATCTTGGAGAAGTGCTTCGTGGTGACCGAATTGAAAATGCCCCTTACTCGGTTTGTCTCTGTTGCATTTTTAATTGATCAGTCTGTGATTTATCTCTAACCTTTGTGGAGTTGAATCAACTGCAGTTTAAGATGCGGGAGGCAAAGATGTGCAATGTTCTCTGCCGGGTCACTCTTGATGCCAAGACAGCTAAAGCCTTCAAAGAAAAGATTGATGATGAGTACCGTGTCAACATGTAAGACCAAAAAAAAGAAACTTTTCCGTGTATGGAAGAACATGCTTTCCTTCTGTCAGTTTTCTTACATGTCTTTCTTTTGTGTGCTAGGATCCTCGACAATCTTCCTCTTGTGGTTCCAATTGAAAGAGGGGATCCAGGTTCTCCCGCTGTTGTTTATCAGCTTGGTTATCATGTTGGTCTTAAAGGCCAGTATGAGGGGGTAAGTAGGTTTCGTTTGTCAACAGTATTTCAATTGCATTTGAAATAGCTTGGTTTTATAAACTGCCTTTTGTTTAACACAGAGCAAAGAGCAAAAGTTCTTTATGCACAATCACTTGGCATTTACTGTCCGATATCACAGAGATGTGCAAACTGATTCTGCAAGGATTGTCGGATTTGAAGTCAAACCTTACAGGTGCGTTTCTTTTTCCTGATTAGAACTGTCTCTTGCTTGTGCCTCCCTGTTCTTTCAGTACTGATTGTTTTTCTCTTAATTTGTAGTGTTAAGCATGAATACGATGGAAAGTGGAGTGAGAAGACCCGTCTGACGACCTGTGATCCTCACACAAAACGTCTGGTCGTTAGCTCCTCTACCCCTCAAGAAGTTGAACCTAAGAAGGAGATTATCTTCACATATGATGTTGATTTCCAGGCAAGTTGTTTATATAATAAATACACTGATTTGTTCTCAATAATTTTCTGATTTCCTGCTGGTGCTCCTGTTCAGGAAAGTGAAGTGAAGTGGGCATCTAGATGGGATGCTTATCTTCTGATGAATGATAACCAAATTCACTGGTTCTCTATCGTCAATTCTCTGATGATCGTCCTGTTCCTGTCTGGTATGGTAGCGATGATAATGCTGAGGACCCTTTACCGTGACATTTCACGATACAACGAGCTTGAGACTCAAGAAGAAGCTCAAGAAGAGACAGGATGGAAGCTTGTCCATGGTGATGTTTTCAGGCTGCCAACCAATTCAGATCTGCTCTGCGTCTACGTTGGTACAGGGGTCCAATGTTTAGGCATGGTTTTTGTCACAATGATCTTTGCCATGCTAGGGTTTCTATCCCCTTCGAACCGGGGTGGTCTGATGACGGCCATGCTTCTGCTCTGGGTCTTCATGGGACTCTTTGCTGGTTACGCTTCTTCACGTCTCTACAAAATGTTTAAAGGAGCAGAGTGGAAGAGAATCGCCTTCAGAACAGCCTTTTTGTTCCCTGCAGTGGTCTCCTCCATCTTCTTTGTCCTAAACGCTCTCATCTGGGGACAAAAGTCATCTGGGGCTGTCCCCTTCGGAACAATGTTCGCATTGATCTTCCTCTGGTTTGGCATCTCGGTTCCTCTAGTCTTTGTTGGAGCTTACCTCGGTTTCAAGAAACCAGCGGTTGATGACCCAGTGAAAACCAACAAAATCCCAAGGCAAATCCCAGAGCAAGCTTGGTACATGAACCCTGTTTTCTCAATACTCATTGGAGGAATCTTACCGTTTGGTGCAGTCTTCATCGAGCTCTTCTTTATCCTCACATCCATCTGGCTGAACCAGTTCTACTACATCTTCGGGTTCCTCTTCCTCGTATTTGTAATCCTCATCGTTACTTGCGCAGAGATAACCGTAGTACTCTGCTACTTCCAGCTTTGCAGTGAAGACTACCTTTGGTGGTGGAGATCGTACCTAACATCAGGCTCATCAGCTCTATATCTATTCCTTTACGCCACGTTCTACTTCTTCACAAAGCTTCAGATCACAAAAATGGTGTCGGCAATGCTTTACTTTGGGTACATGCTCATCGCATCGTACGCATTTTTTGTGCTGACAGGAACGATAGGGTTCTATGCTTGTCTCTGGTTCACAAGGCTCATCTATTCCTCGGTTAAGATCGATTAGAGGAGGATGAAGATGTTGATGATTAAGGAACAATGAAGGAATGGTGACTATAGTTTATCCTCGTTTTCTTTAAAATGGTTTTGTTGCATTTTAGATCTATTTTGTTGCAGAACAAAGGGTTTTAATATATGTGAACGTTATATAGTGTAATTTGTTTGATTTGTCTAATATCAAACATTTTTATAATCTTTGCTTGCGAGCTGCATGTGTTATAATATATGTTGTCTTTAGAAACGTTTTATCGTTGAAACAAGTGGAAGCAAATCCAAGTTACAATGTTTGATGATGATCAAACTCGAGCTGTCAAATCCACGTATCTACCATATGACAGGCAGTGGATTAAGCACAATGCATTTAACCATCTCAAGGGACTTGCCACTCAAAAATTATCATCACCCGTTAAGATTATATTTTCCTAACGTAACAAGAGATTATATGAATTTAAAGAGTATGCTGTTATGGTCCTATGATGTGTTTAGAACATTAAAATACCTTTGTTACCCACTCAGGCTAATGCTTTAATACATTATCCAATCCTGTCTAAGAAAATTGGAAAACAGGTTCCTTCAATGCCAATAATACAATCCATAGGTATGATGAGCGATGAACATCATACTAATAGGTGAAAAAGCTATGGATTCTGAGTTTTGAAAATGTTACAAGAAAATCACAAGATGAGAAGGTCCACACGAAACTTCCCTCATGACATGATTGAACAAATCACTTTAAATATCTTTCGTCGTTATCTCGAAAGAGACACATTCTCATCAGTGGAAAACAAATCCTCCGCCAGAGTGTTCAACCTCCTGAAAAAAGAAAAGAAATAGAAGAATGTTCAGCTTAGAGATGATGAATCAAAATACCAGATTTGTTGTTACGAGAATGATGCTGAAATAAACAGACACATGATTTTACTGCAAGCAGTTACCAACCTGAGGAGGGGGTAGAGATGAAACCCAGTCTGATGCATGTGTTGGAAGAAGCCCCAAAGTGTTAAGCTGAGAAAAAAAGTGAAATTTCTTTGTATGAGATAACATTACTTCATACTTTCTTTGTCAGTGAAGAAAAGAGGCAACAAAGAAGGAGACTTTTCTCACCTTCCAGATACCCAAAGCTAAGCCACCAAGGTTAAGGGCAAGAAACACTAGTTTCGGCATAAGTAGTTCCACCTTGTTATCCTTGAATGGCTCAAAAACTGCAAAAAAAAAACAAAACAAAGGGTAAATCATTTAGCCTAGGGATGCAAGACTCTGGGTCTTAAATTCAGAAACCAAGTTAATATAACTCAAAAATTGTTGCTTACTCTTCCCAACGCTCTGTAGAGCACTTAGAGGCTGCCAAAGAGCAGAGAAAGTAATACCAATGCTAAAGAGATGAACAGTGTTTCCAGCCATCCACATCATGAAACCCATCATCATCAAATTCTTAAATGGTGACTGCGCTACTTCCCATGCTTTCTACTCAATTCATCAACCAAAAAAACAAATCTTTTTCAGTTAAAACCAAAAAAAAAACTTATCCACAAGAAACCCAATCACTTCAAATCTGTGGAAGTCAATAGCTTTAAATATACTCTACATAGCAGTGACCATGATCGATTCCGTACGATTTACGATACGACTTTCAGATTTGACATTAAGTACCTGAAGTTTCCAATTAGCTTCAGCGTCTTTCTTCTGGCGGCTCGTTGCTGAATCATCCTGAAATCGAAATCAATCGATAACCGACTAGCTATATGAGTCGTACAAATTTCCAAATTGAATCCAATCTAATTCAAATTCAATACCTGTTCGGGAGAAGCACGAGAGAAGCCAGGGGGATCGAGGATGTCACGGGAAGATGGAACAGTGGATTGGTCCGAGAAATCTACGGCCCATCTCCGACCAGTACCCATCACTGCTTTGCCTTTGTCCATTTATTTTAGCTCTACGATCGTCGTGGGAAGAAGAAGAAGAAGAGACCTAGATCCGATCAGTGGAAAATAAACAGAGAAGGAAAGCTAAAAGGAAAAAAAAGAAAAATCCTTTTACGCCCACAGTCCAAACCCGTTTCTTTAAAATTGGGTTCGGAGCTTTTTGACCCGGATTCAACTATTATCCGGATCTTGGATTCGTTTTATTCCATTATTAGGCTTTTCAGTCAATGCTGGAGTTTATTTAGTGGGCCTTCTAAAAGCCCATATAAATTTTTGGTTTCCAAACCGGTGTGGGTTCAGTTTCATCAGTATGATGCACTGTGAAAGTCATCACAGAGTAGATTATTTTACAACCCAACACACATACATGATTTTTAGCACTCAGCCGTCAAAGCCCACGATCAAAACAAGATGAGCATTAGCATAATAAGCCCAAAAAATCATCCAAAATCAAACCAGTAAGCCCATATACTTACACGATAACATAAAATTCTTGTTTACATTTTTCTTTTTCTTTTGGATTTCGAGGTGAAAAGATCTCCAAGTTTTCAACGCTTTCGCTTTTCTTTTCACATATGACGAATCTCCCCCCACGACTATAAAAGATCATCACTCGCTTTATCTTCCGTCGAAAGTGGACTATTATTATTTAGAGTAATATTCTCTTTTTATTACCCCTATATTCTTGGTTCATCGAGAAATTTTTTTTTTATGGAAATCATCAAGAACAACATTAACAGTGAAGAACCCCTCGAATTTCAATTTATTTTCATTAATGTATTCTCAGTAAAATAAAAATTATTTACAAAATCCTTCAAAATATCTGATGTAAACATAGATTTTGATTGAGTCTAATAAAAAATTGTTACAGATTCTTTGATATTAGATTATAGAAACACATTCAGTAACGCAATGATTGTCTGTGCTCAATTTTTAAATCTCAATCCTCGTCCTCGTCGTGGTTAACTTTCGCCAAACTCAGCGTTCTACACGGTTGCAATAGCGTTTGCTGCGGCGGCGGCGCGTCTACCACAAACGCAGACGACATTTCCATTTGACAAACCCTAACAGCTCCGATAAGTTTCTCAGGCAGCTCCTCCTCCGTCTGCGCTTCCGCCAGGAACCCCATATCGATCGTCACGCTCGTCACGTACCCTAACGCGAGCCGCAGAATCGCCGTCGCGATCGCCGAGCTGCATATATCGACGTCGATCTCGAAGTAGTTAGGACCTCTGTGGTAGTTACACGTCAACGCCTTACCGAGAAGGCACGCGCCATAGTTCCCAACGGCCGCTTTAACGACCCAGGGTCCTTTCACGATCCGGTTAACGATTTTGAATCTCTGGTTACGGAACGAGTCGTCGCCGTTGATGAAACGGTGGAGAAGGGATCCGGAGGGGATCGGTTCCTCCGTGGCGAAGTAGAAGACGGCGCTGTGGTGGTCCTTACCTGGAATCTGGAGATTCACGGCGAAGATGAAGGACTTGAGAGATTGGCCTCGGGATTGAGATTTTCTAAGCGCGTGAGCCACGCGGTTATCGGGACGAGCGAGGACGTTGTCGAGCTTCGAAGTTGATTTGAGCCAGTCCATGCCGGCGGGAGAGAGGAGGTAATCTCCGGCGGGGGATTTATGTTTTTTGGCTAAGTAGGAGTCGGAGCGGAGAGAGAACACGTCTCCGGGAGGTGAAGCCCAGCCGTCGGTGCCTGTTTCGGGATCTACTCGGCGGAGAGAGCCGCCGTTGATAGCTTCTGCAATCCATTCTGGTGTGGCGGAGGAAGAGGAGGATCGTAACGGTTTTGACTTGGTATCGCCGGTGGAGCTGCGATGTCGGTGCTTGGAAGGGCTCATGGCTTTGTAAATCTGTGGTCGTTGGGCTTTCTCTTCTCTCTCTCTACAAAGGGCGACTTGTGTGGTGTGACAAAATAAAAGGGCTAGAAATGGCTTTGGATTTTATAAGAAAATTCCAAAAGTGTCCTTGGCTTATCTGTATTTCATGTGTTTTTTCTCAGTTAATGACTAATCATACATCATATAATTCCCGATTAATTACTTTAATAATCAACGCGGTGGGAATTATTATTTTTACTTTATCAACAAAATTAGAGATTTGTTTTTCTTTTTCTATTTTATTTATTCAGTTTCATGATTTCAATTGGTAAATAATAGCATTTCATTTGGAATTAATGGTACAACTCACATGATAAACCAACTAATTCATAATTATTGCACTTGGCAGCAGGCACGAACAACTTTTTGTCGAGTTATTATCATTAACTTTTTTAAT
The DNA here is from genome assembly GCA_905132885.1 of Moricandia moricandioides. Lineage (NCBI taxonomy): Eukaryota > Viridiplantae > Streptophyta > Magnoliopsida > Brassicales > Brassicaceae > Moricandia > Moricandia moricandioides. Next base: position 77,052 of record CAJHQQ010001502.1, read on the forward strand.
ATTTATACACGAAAATAAAAGCTGCATAGTTGGTGGAAATGGCATTTGTAGCTGTTTAAATCAATAAAATATTTGTATATAGTATGGTTATTATATACTCTTGCTTTTCATCACAAAAGTTGCCTCCCAAGGTACCAACAAAGTTACGCGTAAAGAAAGCGTTAATGGATAAATATCCGTAGCAACTGTAACAAGCAAGTGGAAAACTTAGAGTTGGATACGAGAACAAATCGGTATCTCCACCGACCGTTAACACATACACGCATTTGAAGGCAACATGAAGTATATATAGAAACTAAATAATCAATTTAGCAAATCAACTGATAAAATAATGAATTTATGCTATGAATCTACCTTCCACTGTGCTAGCTAGCTGACTTAGACTCTTCTTAGTCTATATTGGCCTTTTGTGGGAAAAAAAAATGAATCTCTGCCAGCAAATTCAAGCATTTAAAGTGAAAGTTATATGCCAGCATCTTGAAGCTTTTAAAGTGAAAAACTACATAAAGGGAAGATCCAGGTCAAGGACAGATTAATAAACTTTGTTAAAAGAAACATGAAATGAGAAAAACTACAGGGTTGGTTTTGGTGTGAGATTCTATATAGCTCTCCTACACCTGCCATGAAAAGAACTACTGATCTTTGATTATTCAAATGCTGACTACTCAGTATAACTTCCAGCTAATATAAAATGGTTTTCCAAGGTAGTGTTCCACTCTTGGTTGGATCTTAGTTAGAGATCTAAGATCTTAGAATGTCAGTAACTATGCAGAGAGACTACAGCTCTGTCTTCATGGAACACAAATAGATAAACATGGCTTTATCCTCAGACGATCGTTGAAACACCAGTGAAGAATACCTGTCATATGAAAACCACCTATTCTCAATGATCTGTTTTTGTGAGGATACTAATAGATCAAGAAGGCAGGATGCTAAGCACCTAACCTATTTCAGCTTTATTTTCACTGAGAATAGATGAGCAGACTATGAAACCCAAAAAAAAATAACCAGAACCTAAGAATGAATTCAAGAGTCCCAAGCCCTAAAGACTCCCCAAAAAAACCCAAGACTTATGTTCAATTCTATACTTAATACATGTTAACACATAGACAGAGACATAAAAGTTAGTGAAGCTGATGTAGTATGCAAACTATTTCTATCTTCTTTATGAAAAGTATAACATGACTGAATGATACTCAAGAGCATCATCTACTCTCCCAATAACAAAACAGCACAAGTGTGGAGCTCAAGAACACAAATTAAACCATTAAGCACAGAGAATTCGTTTAAATTCACTGGCTGCAGACGTGAAAATACAACAGTGTAATGAAAATAAACGATGAGAAGTGTTACAAAATCTATATAGAACAATTCAAAAAGTCGAAAGAAGCTACAAACATAGGTGAAAACGAACTAGTTAACAGATATGATCCACCTAACGATCATCATAAGCTACACAAAACATCAGATCGGAAGCAAAACGCGCCAGTTTATGAAGAACCTACTCTCTTTTTTTCCTCAGTGAAACTTTCCTCTCTGAGTCTGAGGCCGACGATCAGTCGCCAATCTGTAAATCCAGTAACCCTAATAAACCACAAGAGAATCAGCGATTAGAGCATACAAAAGAGATAATAAGATCAAAGACAAGTACCAAGGCGATGACATGAGCTGCGGCGAGCAAGATAACCAGAGCCGGTACGAGATCCAGAAACCAAGGCCTCAAGTGTTGCTCCTTCGCCATCAAAGATGAAAACCAAAGCTTCTTTCGATCTCGAGAAGCAAGCAGCTACTGTCGACTGGTTGTTTACTGATCCCAAATCTCACTCTTCTCCCATCGAAAAGTTTATGCTCTTGTTTGGCAGTAGGAGTAGACTCATCCTTACTCCGCTTAAAATCAGAACCCATGGGCCTATAAAGCCCATATTCAGTTCTAAACCATGGGCCATTGTGTTTGCGTATAGGATTAAACATGTATTTGTATTTTTTTTTACAACGATTAAACATGTAATTTAACATCAAATATTTATGTTTATGAATTATTTAACTAAGAAACTCTCTCTGACTCTTCACTCTTTTTTTTTTATATATTTGAGGTTGTGGTGAATGTTACAGGGATAATCTTGCGGCCTGGTTTTATCACAACACCTCTCAAAAGACTACCTCTTTATTCACTATGCTTGTTGTGGCTTTTACTAGGTTCTTCTTCAACAAGCAAAACCACTGAACCGGCTCCCATTAGTCGGACCTCTTTGTTCACACCTCCAGTGAATGTTAAGTCAGTTGCAAAAGTTGCGATTAGAGCCCACAAAAATTAAGATAAATAAAAGAGACAAAGCTTTTTATTGATAACTGTACATCTGTAAGAGAGCAAACTAACTTTGTAGCTCTCCAAAACTTTTTTCCTACACACTTAACCTATACCAAACTCTGTAATCTCAATGCAGATACTGTTGTAGACACTCTTTTAGTTTTTGCAACGTTACAGGTTTTGAGATAAATGAGTCCATTCCATTTGCATAACATTCTTCTGAGCTCTCTGCTAATGTATTTGCTGTCATCTGCAAAATTCCACAACGCATTTTAGTTTCTTTTTTTTCAAGGTATGTATCCATTAGAGCTCTATGTGATGAAGAGGTAAGTACTAACCGCGATTATAGGCAGCCGGTTTGTGGAATGCACACAAACTTTCTCATTCTCTGATCTCTTTATATCTACCCCAGCTTCTATTGCAGCATCCCAGTTACCAGATTCTTCATATGAACGGATCAGTCTTGTAGCTTTTAAACCATCCAGAACTGGCATGCACACATCCTGTGAAGTGTGAACTCAAGCTGTTTTATAAGCCTTTTCAAATAAAGTGAAGCCATGTCATTTGATCTTAGAGGATAACTTACCATTAGTACCAAATCATAGCTAGATTCTTTAATCGCGTTTATGGCTTCAACTCCATTATTAGCAATATCAAAGGTATAGCCTAACTGCTTCATCATAGATGTTGCAACCATGATGTTGATTTTATTATCTTCCACAAGCAAAATCTTTGGCTTTGGTGTCTCTTTGAGCTCTGTCTTAATGTTTTCTTCTTCCCTACGAGATGAAACTGCAAGCTCTGACTCCATTTCTAATATTCCACCTTCTGAGCTAGCTTGTGAACTGCTACAAGATTCTGTCTCCTTAGAAGGACATGGACCATTCCCATTCTCATATTGATTCACTGACTCAGGACAATGACTAGAACAGGTTTCGACTCTTGATTCATCCATGTAGCCACCGTTTTCAACGTGAACCATCTCGCTTTGTCCAGTGTTGTTAGAAGGATCGGCGACAAAACCGTTGGTTAGCTTAGTGAGCATAACTTTATGAGGTAAGAAGTTATTGCCTATGACCGGTCCGCCATTAGAATATATAGATCCTAGAAGCGGTTTGAACTGGAAGTATCCTTCAGTTGTGTCGTCTGGCTCTGGTTGATGATGATCCACCATGTCAGAGAAATCTTGATCATCTGAATGATCATGTGATGTTGCAACTTTGTAAGGCAATATGAACGTGAACGTTGAACCTGCGTTGACTTGGCTTGTCACAGTAAGTTGACCTCCCATTAGCTCAACCTGTAAAACAAACAACACATAATGATTAGTCTCTTCTGAGATGAATAGTTTTAAACCTTCTGTGTTGTTGAATCTTAAGTTTAGTTTACCAGCTGTTTACAAATGGCGAGACCTAGACCAGTTCCACCGTATTTGCGGGCGTGATCAGCGCTTGCTTGCATGTACTTCTTGAATAAACAAGGAAGTGCTTTTTCTGCACAAGAAACACCAAGACATGTACATGATTAATAACTATAGCTTAGCTTGAGTTTTGTTCTTTTTGATGTTCTTGAACTTGCCTGGTATTCCAATTCCAGTATCATAAACGTCACAGCGAATCCAAACCGAAGTCTCTGTCTCAATCAAACCGTTTTGTTCTTCAGCGTCTGCGTTTAACTCCATACCACTCGCAAAGGATGGTTCTGATATCACTTTGAGTTTTATCCCAACCTTTCCTTGATGTGTAAACTTGATAGCATTGCTGATCAAGTTTGTGAGAATCTGCCTAATCCTTAGAACATCTCCAACTACCTGAACATGAAAAAAGTTAGACTACAATGAGACAATGACTTTGCCACGTTAACTCTTTCAGACAATGTGTTGTTTGTGTGTTAACCTCAATAGGAACTTCATCTGTAATGTTTCCTTCTAATGTCAAGTCTTTCTTCAGAGATGCAGCTGCTGTCTGAAGCACATGCTTCACCACTTCTCTTGGTCTAAACTTAGTAGCTTCTAATTTCATCACACCTAAACACAACACAAAAAAATGTCATCAAGAATCTGAAAAATGAAGAAACACCATAACAAGTATTTATCTTACCTGATTCAACCTTGGAGAGATCAAGAATATCATTAATTAACTGAAGCACCAAATCTCCAGAAGAGATCATGACATTCAACAACTGTCTTTGCTCTTTATCTAGTCTTGTAGTAGAAAGTATCTCAGCCATTCCCACAACTCCTGACAATGGTGATCTTATCTCATGAGACATTGTAGCTAACATCTGCTTAGCTCTCATTGTCTCCTCTGTAATGTGAATGGTCTTGTTCAGTTCTGATTCCATGGCTTTTCTCACTGCGTTGTCTTCTCTAAGTTTAGCCATTTTTTCTCTTTTCTTTACCTGATCAGTTACTTCCATTCCCATGTAGTTTATACCGATTTTCTCACGAGCTTTGTTGTAAACAGGCTCAACGTATATCAAAAACGTCTTTGAACCGAACAAGTCTGTTTCAAATGTGATCTCTCTCTTTGAAGCTTTTCCCTTTTCAAGAACCTCTCTCTTGAATTCTTCAGACTCTTTCACTCCACCTCCATGGAATATCTCCACGTCAGTTTTCCCCAAAATGTCCTGAGATATTAGTAAAAAACACACTTTCTCATGAGAATGATCAATTATCTAATATAATTAATGTTCAAAGTTTTGTTATAAGACTAGCCAAGGCGTAATGAAATCTATGTGTTAACAGATTATTGATTATTTTCATATCTTTTATATTTATATTAAATATTTTAATTTTAAGTTTAGTTATAAAATATTTGTGTCAATTAGAAAAACTAAACATACAAAAAATTAAAATTAAACAGATTTTTAAATTTACACTAAAATTATTGTTTGATTCAACGGATTTAAAACAATTTAAATCGATTTAAATGTGTTTCATTTGATTTTTATCGGTTTAGTATATTTTAAATCGATATGATCGCATAAATTGGGTTTTAAGAATGATCTTACTGCTATGAACAATTTTTAGAACATCGAACGGAACAAAGAAGAAACAGCTTTTATCTTACCTGTTCTCGTAAGGTAGGAAACTTGTTGTAGATGAACAAGTAACGCAGATCTTTATCTTGATGTCCCATGACAATAGGTGCATTCTGAAGTATGAAATGCAAGAACCCTTCAGCTCTTTTAAGATTCTGGGTCAACTCTTCAACCGGTGCTGAGTGACTCTCCATAGTCTTCAAACTCTCGTTCAGCTTCTCAATCAATCTCCTCTCTCTCTCAGTACTCGCTTCAAGCATCTTCTCCAAACTCAACGCCTTCTGTTTCCAATACGCAACCGTGTCAAACTCCTCATCGATCTCAATCTTCTTGCTACCTACCAACACATCCCTTTTCTTGTGCTTAAACTTGCGGAACAAATGGCTTGTATCATCCAAAACAGGAACGTTCTCAGGATCTTGAGTCTCGAAGTTATGCTCCTCTATGATCTTTAGCTCTTTAGCCTCAGCTTCTTCTCTCTGTCTAGTGAGAATCTTGAGCTCTTCTCTTAATAGTTTAACCGCGTGGTCTTGCATATACTCCCATTGTTTCACAAGGTTGGTTAGTTGAGAGGAGCCTTGGTCGGTGGTGTTCATGAGTTCTGGTAAGCGTTTTAAATCTGCCATGGTGCGTTTCTCAGCGATGTCGACTTCTTTTAACGTGTCTGAATCTCCGGCGGGTTTCTCGACGTTGAACTGTTTGTCTGCTTGGGTTCCGACATCTTCTGGCCACATGGAAGACAAGGCTTCGATGTCCATCTCGTCTGTCTGATCCGTCTCCATCTCGCAGACCATTTGATTATCAGAGTTTCTCTTCAAACAAGAACACAAAAAGTCTGATTCAGACAGCTTTTTATATAATCAAGACAAGAACACAATTACACAAACAGTCTATACTATCTCCGACCAGAATCTTTGATCTTTATGAAAAATGTACAACAACTAGAAGCATCGATCATTACTAGATCATAAAGTCATCCTTTTCCAACGTGTTATAAACGTAACGAAGTTACAAACAAGTCTAATAATTAAAAAAAAAAAAAAACAAGAACTGGGTTTTAATAAAGATGAAACCTTTTGAGCTGTGATCGGAAAAAGAAACACAAATTAAATAAGCAGCCGGAAAGAAAAAAAAAAGCTTACCTTCACGAGCTCCGGGTCACGGGGAGATAAACAGAGAAAGAAGAAGAAGAAGAATGAACAGTAAATAGATCTGAAGAGAGTCTCCTGGGTAGAGTAAATAAACTTCAAGTGATGAGCATTGGGAAGATTAATCAACCAATGAAGAGAAGACAGAAGAGTGCATGTGAATTCTGAAAGATTAAAAAAAAAAACGATTTTACGGAGGAGGAGAAAGAGAGAGAGCCATGTGCTTCCCCGCAAAGACAGAGAGGTCAATGTATATTATATTCCTCTGTTTTTTTTAAACTCGAGTATTCTAATGGAGACTCTTCTTTCTCTTCTTCTTTTTCTCTGTGTATGTGTGTGTGTGCACGTTTGTTTCGTTTGTGAGACCAAATCCGAGTAAACGAATGACAGAGACATTAACAAGTTTCGATCTTGTCTCACATTTTTTCCACTGCTCTGTTCTTTGCTCTGTTTTGACGGAATCACAACCCGGCGCATCAGCTGTCACGCTCCGACCAATTAAGGGCTTGTTTTTAGAAACATGGATCACCTCCTTATAACCAGAGCTGATCCTTAGATTTATCAAGTTAGAAACTGTGCAAAAGAATTTGACTCCTTAAATCTTTACTCCATTTTATAGTGAAAAATGTATTAATAGTAACACTAAAATAAGATTTAATAAACAGAAATATACCTTTATGATAGTCATAAAAGCTAAAAACACCTCTGAAAGTTAGTTTCTTGAGAAAAGATACTCCAGTTGTTTATTTTTTTGTTTGATTTTTGTTAGAGTATCTCCAAGAGGTCCTCAAACCCTCAAATTTTGAAATTTTTTACTCTTCAAGAGACCCTAAAACCCTCAAATTTTGAAGGCTTGAATAGTGAAACCTCAAATTTGAAGTTCCACTATTCAAACCTTCAAAACACTATTTACTTTACATTTTAGTCCTTATAAATTTATAATTCACATATATTTGTACTAACATTAATTTTCTTATCACTTTAATCCTTATAACTATATTTCAATAAATATTCAAATATATCTTATATATATATATTAATATATAAAATATATAAAAATGTTACCAAAATAAAATAAATAGAAATAATATTACTTAAAAGATATTTATTATTTCACAGAAAATTATATTACATTGAAGAAATATTACAAATTAAAGATCAAAAGTACAAGATCAAATATTTTACACTAAATATTACATACATATATATTACACAACTTATAATCCATATATTAATATTAATAATCAGGTAGATTTGGTCCCGAGCCTCCAAGATCACCAAAATATGGTGATAAATTAAAATGGCCATAAACTTGATTTTAAGAATTTTTAGCTCGTAATCTTAAGATAAAAAATCAAGAGACTCATTTTTTACTTCGAAATGGGTTAATTGATCATATTTGTGAACACTATAGAAATAACAATAATGAATAATTTATATTTTATTTTATGAATTAAGGTGGATTTTATATTATTACTCTGCATTTCTGTGTTGTAATAAATTGTATTTATAAATATTGTGTTTCATTTTTTAATGTGTATATATTATCTATCTCTATAAAGTTTAAAGACTATAATTAATTTATATTAAAGTTGAGGACTAAAATACAAATTACATAAAATTTTAAAGAAAATTTGAGGTTTCTTCTTGGATTATACCACCCTTAAATCTTCATTTTAAGGATTCTTCACCCTTAAAATGAGATTCCTTCTTGGAGATGCTCTTAATCCAATATATTGATTGTTACCATTGTTTGATTTTTGTTAATTAACATAGATTATTTCCTTTCTCCTTTTATAATATCACAAAATATTGAATTTTCTATAATTTATATTTCCTTTTTGTAGTACAATAGTTGATTGAAAAAAAAAATTAAAACGTGATTTCCACCACAATTCAGGTGCATTAGCTATTGTTCATATACAAAATAATGTTAAGCTTATTGACCTGAAGCCAATGCTTTAATGAATAAACGATAACTACCGGTCTCAATATCAGACTATATTAGTCGTTAAACTGCCCTATAGTTGGCGCGTCAAAAGTGCTATAATGACCATTAGCTAATAACTATAGCAACTTAATCACTAAATTAATTTCCCGATTTGTTGATAACCCAATCATATAATATTATAGAATTGCTGTTGGCTATAATCAGAGATTAGGGTTTCCACTACTCCACCATTAGTTCCACCAACAACTCAACTTGCTTTAAATTGTCACTATTTCTGTTTTTATTCAGAGTTTTTTTTTTCTTTTGCACGAAAGATATAGAATAAAATAAATATATATATATATATATATATTCCGTTACAGAACAATAATACTTTCTGTATACTTGATGAATATCAAGTTGGAATTGTCAAAAGGTACATATATCCACTCACAAGATGATATATATAAAAACACTTTGTTTATTAATTATTACACCGGATACTACAGCGATGATGATTTAACGATGTATTATTTTAGCTATTATGTATTTTGATATATAATTTACAATACTTGATGATTGGATGGTGATAATGAAATTGCTTTTTTTTTCCTAGTTACCAATAATTAACGAATGAATGATTTGTTTTCTTGGCGTCTGTACTCTTTTCCAAAAGAAAAGTGAAACTATCATGTGTTTCTATAGTCTATAAAATGTCAATGAAAGTACACAAATATTCGAATTGGGTCGGGACATTCATGTTTCAATGAACATCAAAACAGCAGCACATGTACCATAATGTATCAGAAGTATATAATAATCACCAAATCTTAAACTATATTTCGTCAGTTCAATTTCAGTTGTAAAGTATGATCAATCATTTGAATTTTGTGCACAAAAGAAGAACAAATAAATATTAATTAACAATCTATAAAAGGTCCAATCGTCACTATTCAATAGAGGAACAACAACTGTAATGGCACAAACTTAGTTGTCGTAATCAATCACATTTCTATATTGTAAAATTTAATAAATATAAATTTATCAAGTACACACTAAAATAATCAGAATTATTAAATTAAATGGTTTTTTTTTATTTAAATTAAGAACTAAGAGCATGTTTATTGCAAGGACCCCTAATGGGGTCCTTGTCTTTTTTGTTATTTTTTATTTTATTTTTTTTAAAAAAAAAAAATTAAAAACACCAATCGCGGACCGCCACGTGTCAGTGGGGCCCGCGAACAGTGTAAGGGACTTAGCAAATGGGTTCCTTATTTAGGGGATTTAAGGGATGTTGCTTGGGGGAATTAGTGGGTCCCACCCGCTAAGAGACCCACTAAGAGCCCCCAATAAACATGCTCTAAAACAGCTAAGCCATTTTTTGGTCTACTCTTCATCTCCGATCTGGACGGCGCTCGGGGGCTTTTGTTTTGTGACTTTGTCCCGTCTCATAGTTGCTAGTTATATAACATGTGATAGCCACATGCACCACATCTTTCTCTGACGTGTGGAAGTGTCTTTGACAAACACGTGTTGTAGTTTTTTTTTTCCCAAACATGTTTCTTCTGTTTGTGTGTTTTGTTTGCTCTAGCCTCTAGCGCCAAAGAATGGACGGTAGCTGAGGATTAGGATAATGCTATTTTAAGAATTGGGAGAGAGACGATAATGTGGAGATATTAACTGGATGGAGACACTAATCCTTAAATAACGGATTTGTTTATTAATTTAATTAAACCCTCGATTAAAGCAGTACTAAGCTTTCAGCTTTCTTCCTAATAACTATTAGTACTAGTTATGTGTATATTTATGTGTATAACAACAGTGTGGTGCATGATGCATCTATAGAGGAAAACAGTTAGGTAATCAACTAGAACGTTAAGCTTTTATATTTGATTTAATTATTTGTAAATATTTGCTAGGTTTACAATCTTTAAACAATTATATTTCATTAGACTTAATCAGGTCTGGACTTAATCCATCTTCTGTGCAAATGGACTTAATCCACTTAAGATTAACATGGGTGCATGTATTTTTTTTGTTTAAACTTGATAACTAAAATAGAATTGGTATATTATTTGAATATGATCAATACTTGTGAATTGGTTGTCAATTGTTAGGGGGCATAGAAAGATTCTTGCTGTGATAACGACTTGGTTAGTTACTGTCATTAATATTATATATAGTTAAATTAAAAATAATATCCAAGTGAAAATGTTGTCCATGAATCTTTTTAGAGTAGCATACATAAATAATTAAGATGGATGATAAGATCAGCATACGTTGACAAACTTAAATCAAACTGTGTCATACATTTCGTGTTTTAATAGTTTCACAAACAATGAAATTAGTATTACTGCAACTGCAGGTCCATTACAATTAAATTATTTAATACGTTTTGGTTCCATTATTGAAAAGATTAAACAAAAATTGGATCATGTCAGAGTTCGTTACATTTTTTTCCTGACAACGAACATTTGAATGTTGTAACTTGTAATCATAAGCTCCAATAATACATCACTAGAGTTTCTGCATGGGATGGTTTTGTGAAAGACAATTCAAAGTGGGTAACACAACTCCGGGATTCCTTACCATCACCGTAATTTGATATGTAGACTCTGTAGTAGTTACAATACTTTTTTTACTTTTATATCAACGATTACTTCAACTAGGACCTTTAATATGAGATATATTATACTGGTGGACCAACAAAAAAAATATATCTAACCAGGCTATATACATGATGTCGAATCGAAACATAGTAACAGAAAAGCAGAACAAAATCCATTCTGTGGCACAATTTCAACATTGTTAGAAGGATTATCATCAAATTATCACACAAGGAAGTAGCGAGAGAGAGAGATATAAGACTTGAAGAAAGCTTCAGATCTTAGCTCCAACTCCTCTACAGGAATATTTGCTCAATTTCTTGTGGCATGTTCACTACAATCTCTGCGTATGCTGCAGTGAAACAAATGTTAAAATAAACCGTAACATCTACAATTAATAGATCGGAGTTTAAATTAGAGATACCTTCAGGTAGTGATTGGATCCTTAAGGCATCCTCGGCAAAAGATAAACGCACTGGGACTGCTTGACTTGCAAGTTTACTTAATCTAGGGCTTGTACACTGCCTCTTCAACTGATGCATTGGCCACGCTAGAACTCTCACTTTTGTCGGAAGCTCACACATGAGATTCCCATATCTCAGACTCACCACCACCTTGCTTCAAATGCAAAAACATTATTTGATTTTTAAGAAGCTACTAGAGATTGACTGACCCTCACGCCCGTGCGGGTGTTAATTTTTAACTTTTTATACATTGATATTTTGTTTTTCATGATTAGTGTTATTTATTAATTTTTATCTTTTTTATAGAACCAGTACCTGTCGTATTTATTGAATTATGAAATTACTAACCAGTCACAATCATCTATGGCAAATTCAATCATGTGGTAAGGAAGGCTGTGATAAAGCTCCTTGATCTGATTTCCATAGAGCTCTTTGATAAGTCGGACCTACAATAGAATCAGGAGAGAAAAAGTCATGACCCTAAAGAACAATTTGAAAGACTAATCCGACAAAAACAATCTAATTTTGATCATCCACTCATGGAAACTTGATTGTTGTCAAACCTGCTCCCTCCTATCCACATATGAGTGCAGGAGATCCCCAACATTATCGATGAATTTCTGGCGTCAACACAAGTTATAGACCAAATTAAAAGATATTAAGAAAAAGTAAAAATACAAACTGAAGATAAGGTACCGTAGAACAACGTCAAAACAAGTTGATTCTAGGCAATATATCCAGAAACCATGCTTACCTTAGCATTCGATGAAAGAAGATCATTTTCCAAGTCACGTAGTGGCAAAAAGAATGGAATTGTGTGCTCAAGTACATTCATCTTCTCCAAAAACGACTTGCTTTCAAGCACACAGTGGAAAATCTCGTAAGTTTCTCCTATATATAAAAGAAATAAATCATCACAACTGGGAGAGATATGGTAACGAATGGTCACAGTTTCTTCCTCCACAAAGAAATATGAAGACAAAACATCTAACTCTCTTTCAGTGACACACTAGGAGGTAAGAAACCTCTGACGAGAAAATCGCTATGCTTTAGTATAATTGCCATTTATAGTTTCAAAATACCTGCGAAAGATGTTTCATACTGTATTCCAATTCTCGCTCCCTCTAAGCAATAGATCACCTGTTAAATAGATACATCAAATATATAAGCTAAAACGACCTGGAATCAATTCAAGGTGAGAAGTCACTCCAAACTTAAGACTACCCCAGCGTCAGTCAAAACTTGTAACATATGTGCTATCTAGACTTTAAGGCCTCCGCAGAAGAATCTTGTAAGAAATTAAGACCTAAGAGTTACCTTATTTCCCACTCTGTAAGCAACTCGTTCTTCAGGATTGGAAACTGGTGCAAAGGCTGCATTACCGCTATCCTTTCTGTCAGCCTCCATATGCACCTACACAGTTCACGGTCAAGTAAAAGTCAACAAAATTAACACCTGAAAAGAAAACGATGGCATACAAGGTTTCGTTCCACAAAGAAAGGATAATCATTTTTATTTTATTTTGTCAGAACGACATAACTGATCGAGAAAGTGGCTACTAAGCCCTCAACCAGATACCAAGGCTTGGAACACCTATTTATGAAGCACACAATGATGGACACCATACCCGTTCCCTTAGTGTAGCCAACAAGCCATCATTCCACTCTTCCCCATCTAAGCATACTTCTGCAGAGGAGAGGAGAGAATACACGGATGAGCATATACTTATAAGGCAAAAAATATAGCCACGGATAGTAAAAGCACATCATTTAAATAATGCTGATGAACAATTCTGCAATTCAGCTATCTATACCCACCCTGACTTTGGGATGCCCGTGCAGCTTCAAATTCTCTGCTTAACCGATCAAATATCGTCTTATCAGAATCCCTAGCATAAATGATCAACAAATACAAAGTTATAACTTTAAGAAGAAGTACACAACACATTTCAGAAGCGTATTCCTACCTAGTAAGACGGTCTGTCAATTGTTGATGCCTCTTGAGAAGATTCGTGACTAGGAAAAGAGCATAAAAAACTAACTTTGAGCACTGGAACAATGGTTGTAGACCCAATAAAATATGAACCACAATAAACCCTGTTACTCACATCGTGCTCGTGTTGAATCCAATGGAATGTCTTCGTCCAGCGAAACAATCTAGTAGCAGCAAAAGCAACTGTTAAAGACAATTCCTTTTCAAGGTAACAATTGAAGAAGGTGTGTCATTTACCATCTCTCCCATCCTAACTTTCCAGAGAGCTCCCTATTGACCAAGCTGCTCCTGGCAAAACTAAGAACAGTTGATCATCAATTTGTACACCATAATTCAATTTGCATACATCACATCTAAAGCACCAAGTTCATCAAAACGCTAAATCAGATTCTCAAGGCAGGAATAATTGTCATCACAGGGTTCAAACAAAGTACAACAACATGAAAAGAGAGTAAGAAGATCAAATCAGCAAGAGTTACGATGTCACGATATCTCCTCAAACGCGAACACAGGCAAACAGAAACCCTAGCGCGTCTAACGTAGAGCTTGTTTCAGGGATCAGCGATTAATTTGGCCGAGCAGCCGGAAACCTGTAACGAAGAATAAAGCTTACCAACGCCGGCGACTAGAGAAGCAAACAGGTCGAATTGGCGGGGAGAGGCGAAGAGCCGTCGCAGCGTCGGGTAATATACGGGCGGAGGAACAATGACCAATGTATAGTAAATTAACCGGTTTGGTTATGCCGGTTTAGAGTCGAAACCAAATTACCCAAAACGCCGTCGTTTAGTCAATGTAATATACGTTTATAGAACTTGGTCAACTATATTTTTAATGGAGACGAACGCTTTGGGCCTCAAGAAAGCCCATTAATAAAATCTTATCCAGGAGCCAAGTCCATATACGTCTTCCTTTCGTATGGCGTGCGCCGTCGTCGTCTCCGCTGCGTTTCGTTTCCCGTTCGCTACCCGCCGATTCTCCAATTCGTCTCCGCGGATTAGCTTGCAACATTCCACGATCTGGTTGCGTCATCTCCGTCGGTTCACAACAGCTTCCTCCATGAACCAACAGACTAGCGAAATCGATGCCTCCCGTAACGACGAGAACTCGGCGGAGAAACCAGACGACGTCGTCGTGCAATACGTAGTGCTTCGAAGAGATCTGATTGATTCGTGGCCACTCGGAAGCGTGGTAACTCAGGGATGCCACGCGTCAGTTGCGGCGATATGGTCGTTCAAAGACGATCCCGTAACGCTTCAGTACTGTGATCCGCAGAACATTGACTCTATGCACAAGGTACTTCGCCTCTTATGGAATAACAATGTGAATCAATGGTGGATGATTAAACTCGTTATTTAAAAAAAAAATCAGGTCACATTGGAAGTTAAAGGAGAAACGCAGATGATGAATTTGTCAGAGAAGCTGAAGTCAGGAGGAATCTCTCATAAGCTATGGATGGAGCAGCCTGAGAATATTCCGACTTGTATCGCCACAAAACCTTATCTCAAATCTCAAGTCTCTCCTTTCTTCAAGAAGCTCAAGCTTTGCAAGTGATTTTTCTCCAATTTGAAAAAAAAAATCTCATTTATAAAAAGACAGAACAGAGATATCTTGTCGGAGGTGTAAGTAATATCTCTTATTTGTGTGAATGAATTAATCTCTTTTGAGTTGTTGATTTTTTGCATATAGGGTAAAGAAAAAAAAGCAGATTACTAGTTCATATGCTCAAAACAAGAAACCAAATTAACAATTGAAAACAATAAAAAACATTGAAATACGAAAAGCTAATAAGATGCAGTTGCTTATGTGATATAAAGGCAGATGTATATCACTTAGATGCAGCAGTTTCATAGTCAATAACTGTCTGGAAGGCTCCAGCAAGAGCCAAGACCTTGTTCTTCCTTGAGCTCTCTTGCATCTTACTTGCTATAACATCGTTGTAAGCTGATGGAGATTCCTTCTTTCCTTGCACCATTTCCTTCTTTGTTCCTTCCTCTACTTGTTCCTCTGTTTCTGTTGTTGCTTCTTCAACTTTCTTGCTTTCACTCTCTTCTTCTTTAACTTCTTTGTCTTCCTCTTCCTTGCTTTCGTCGACATTCTCAGCTTCTTTCATATCTGGAGTAACAACTGTCTCGCTATTCTCCTCTTGATCATCAACTTCTTCCTTGTTGTTACTGTTGTTTTCTTCGATGTTCTCTGGTTCTTTATTCTCCTCATTGATCAGCTCTCCTTTCTCTTCTTCTTTGGAGGCATCCACTGGACCAGTCTCCTTCTCTGCACTGGATTCATCAGGCTGTACAACCTGCTCTTTACCTTCTTCTTTGGAGGTATCCACTAGACAGGTCTCCTTCTCTTCACTGGATTCCTCAGGCTGTGCTACCTGATCTTTATCTTCTTCTTTGGAGGCATCCACTGGACCGGTCTCCTTCTCTTCACCAGATTCCTCAGGCTGTGCAACCTGATCTTTATCTTCTTCTTTCGGTTCAGAAACTTGTACATCGGTCTCAACCTTGACAATCTCCTCTTCATCCTTATGAGCAGGCTCAAGAGGAGAAGATTCCGAGGTAATCTCCTTACCCAAAGATTTCTTTGGAACATTCTCAGAACCTTCCTTTTTGCTCTTGGAAGAACTACCACCGCTCAGACCGCTCTTCTTCACCCCTGGAGATCCTCTCGAAGCCACAGGAGTCGATTTCACCGAACTGCTTCCTCTGAGACCGCCTCTGCTGCTTCCATGGAAAGATGAAGAACGCAGACCAGTGACAGGCTTCTCTCTTGGAACCACGGGTTTGTCACGTG
The DNA here is from genome assembly GCA_905132885.1 of Moricandia moricandioides. NCBI lineage: Eukaryota > Viridiplantae > Streptophyta > Magnoliopsida > Brassicales > Brassicaceae > Moricandia > Moricandia moricandioides. Next base: position 93,338 of record CAJHQQ010001502.1, read on the forward strand.
GGCGTGCAGGAGAGGTATTGAGAGACTTATGAGATGAGGAAGTTGATGAAGTCAAAGACGAAGGAGGACGATCAAAGGAACGTCTACGAAGAAGCTTGTCTTCAACAGCGTTGTTCTTCTTCAAGAACTTGACCGGGTCAGGTCTGGAGCTGATTGTGGGTTTGAGATAATTGGGCACAGGCTTCTCAACTGTCTTCCGGTCAGACCCATCTGCGTCTGATGATGGTACAGGCTTTGGCTTTCTGCCAAGAGATCTTGATCTGGTTAGGTTTTGGTTGTCTGGTTTCGTCTTCGTTGTACCAGAGCTCGTCGCCATTATTTAGAAATCAACTAACGACCTGAGAAAACGCAATATTTCAAAACATTATCAGATAGGTAGCTGCAATGCTTAAGACGTTCATTGTAATGAAAAAGAAGAAGATAATATACCTTTGAGGTGAAAGGAGATTAATAAAAGCATTTGAACAAAAGAGAAGAGACGTGTATATCAAGCAAACTAACCTCCAAAGATTTGTGGTGGAAAATTAGGGTTCTTGTTTATTTTTAGAACTCTGTTTTTTTTTTTTTTTTTTGTAAACGGAGCTTAAATCCCGCGTATCTTTGGTGGTGATGGATGGTGATGGTGGAGAGCATGAATCGTCCCTTTTATATATTTTTTTCACCTTAACAAAACGATACCTAGTTATAACAGTCTCGGCCGTTTTGAAACCGTAGACTTTTGTTTGAGCTTGGTTTATCTTTTCCACGTAATTGCAATTAATTAGATGGCCATGCATATCTAAATTTATTTATTAATATTCTTGTTTTCTTGTGAATAATAGTTTATTTCATTTGGTTTTACTTTCTCAATGGGGAAATATATTTCTCCTTATTTAGCTTACCAATAAAAAGACACATTGGGTATATTATCATTTTTATTAAA